>QEAP01000159.1:0-52045 GCA_006535975.1 Chytriomyces confervae
TCTGTGGATCCCACCCTTAATATGACGGCAACCAAACCGCCAAACAAGCGGAGTCCCTCCAACATCCCCAACACCGCCGCGCGCAAGGCACTTACTCCATCAACTAAGCCGCTTCAAAAGCAGCAGCGCTCCAGTGTGGACAAGGAGCAAGTGCTGAACAAGACTTCAATCGAAAACTATTTCGATTCCCACTTCTCGAACAGCAAGAACTTAGAAGGCGATTCCTCGAATGCGCAACCTATCAAAGCCAGTGTGGAAGCTCTTGGAACTGTTCTTGTAACATCAAGTTTACCCCTTTCAATCCCGCACGAATCCGAACTGCCACTTCACGAAACACTGGATGTTCTGGGTGTCAAAGCGCGCGTGATACCACTCATGGCTAAGCTCGCAACCGCAAAATCGGACGAACCTTCAATCGACAGAAAAGCGAAGAAAGTGAAGAAGGATTCCAATGAAGGTACATCCCAAGCTGCCGCCAGACAACAACTGATCAGTTCATGTTGCCGTATTTTCAAAATCTTCAGTACGCCTCTTGCCCATTCAGCAATCCCTGTTTCCGATCATGAACACATACGCGGACGTTCTTCTCACGACTCAGACTCGCGAAAACGAGGTCGAAATGCGCCAAACCTATTGCCTGCACACAGTGAATCATGTTCTCAAAACTCGCGATCGAGTCTTGAAAAATACTGCGCGTCTCAATGCGGCGGCGCTTGCTTCGTCAAGCAAAGACACTTCCGGCGAAGCTGAAGCTACCCCAGAAGACGTCGAAGATGATGATGAGGATGCGGGTGATGTTGAAAGGAATGGCAACGTCATGTAAATCCATTTCCGCTTTTCTTCTCGCTTGCTCTTTTTTGCGATTGAACGCGCTTTTTTTACAGCGAGTACAGAGACCAAGGATTTACTCGTCCCAAAGTATTGGTTCTAATTCCATTCAAGAACATTGCGTTCGAAGTGATTGAAACCATCATCAAACTATCTGGTGCTTCTCAAGTTGTAAGTGCAGCTCAACCAAGATGTATGATATTTCCTCAGAACTAAAGTCCTATTTTTCCAGGAAAACAAATCTCGATTGACCTCTGAATTCACGTTACCTCCAGAAGAAGACGGCTTAGATCCCACAAAGCCCGAAGACTATCAGCACGACTTTCGTGGAAACATTGATGACTGCTTTCGAATCGGAATCAAATTCAGTAGACGCCATATGAAGCTTTTTAGCGATTTCTACAGCGCGGATGTAATTGTTGCAAGTCCTCTGGGACTTCGAATGGTCGTCGGTGCAGAGGGGTGAGTTTCATTACTACTGATGCTCGCGTTCACCGAACCTGAATATAAACGACTGCCTTCCTCTTTCAGAGATAAAGAGCGCGATTTCGACTTTCTCAGTTCAATCGAGGTTGTGGTTGTTGATCGCTGTGATATGCTTTTGATGCAAAACTGGGATCACCTGCAAGTGAGTGCTTTCAGGGATTCGGTGGTTGACAGGGGGGTCGATTTATCCTTATTGACCTTTGTGTTTCCAGCACATTTTCCAACATTTGAATCTGACTCCAAAAAGCGCTCACGATTGCGATTTTGCGAGGACAAAAAGTTGGTACTTGGACGGACGGTCGGCCCTTTTGCGGCAATCGATCTTATTGAGCGCGTTCCCGACACCGGAAATCAACGCCCTGATGGCGAAATCTTGCAAAAATGTAGATGGACGCATCAAAATCTCGAAAGTGTACAGAGGAAGTGTCGGAGAGGTGGTAGTTCAAGTCCCTCAGGTAACTTATTTCTTTCGAACCAATCGGCAGGGATTTTTGGATCTCAACAATAGAGTCTTATTTTTCGGTTTTGACAGATGTACAATAGAATCACATCTCCATCACTCCGCGAATTAGATGATGCAAGGTTCAAGCACTTTGTGGAAAAAGTGAGCGCGTTTTGTTGAAATCGAAACTCAATTACTGATAAAACTTCAAAAACTCCACCCAAGGTTATTCCAACACTCAAACGCGGAGGCCTTGAACAAAAGGGCACAATTATTTTCATTCCATCCTACTTTGACTATGTACGAGTCCGCAATCACTTGCGGGATCACCAGGCAGACATTGAAGTGGGCGAACTTTGCGAATACACCTCCAACAGCGACATTAGCCGAACTCGAAGCAACTTTTTCCATGGAAAGACTTCAATTCTTCTCATGACGGAGCGATTCCACTTTTTCAGACGCTACAAGATTCGCGGGTGCAAACATGTTTTTTTCTACCAGTTACCGGAGTATGCGCAGTTTTACGCCGAATTGCTGAATGGAATGGATGTGGGGATGGAGAGTCGCTGCTCAGTAGTGTACAGTGTGTACGACAAGTTTCGAATGGAGAGGGTAGTTGGCAGTGATCGCGTCAAGAAGATGATGGATAAGGATACATTCATGTTTGCTTAATAAAAAAACTTTTCAGGATATTTTTACCAACTGAAGGAGATCTCAGCTAACTCTACCTTGCCAGCTTGACTAAAGTAATCTTAAATCCCTTTCAAAACAAGTCAAAAGATATCTGTCGTCAAAGACCTTCATGACGCATGGAGGTAGCTTGGGATATCCATGTTGTGCACTAATCCTGTCTGCTTTAATGCCAGGTACTCCACTTCAAGTTTATGGTTTTGTCCCGCAAGTGTTTCATATCAACCGACACAGCAACTTCATTGGTGACGTCGCGCATATACAGGCCTCCTCCAGCATGGATCAATACTGAAGTTGAGACATTGATCTAAATCCTACAATAGGCAGGAGGTCCATCGCGTTTACCAAATGTGACGGCACTTGCGAATTTGCGCGTCATAAGGGTGTCGCGCATCGTCTTACCAAGTTTGAAAATATCTGTTTTGGCTTTTTCGTACGTATCTGCACGTGCACTTTCAGCCATGCCAATTCCTCTCGTTAGCCATTTTTTCGGGCCTTGTGGGACGGCTTGAGGTGGATTCTTGCCGCTTTGAATGAGTTTGACAGCAATGTGTGAGTTGAGGACGCTACCGGAGCACGACTATCATGTTGATTAGACCCTTACCATAGGCTACCACGGCACTACAGGCTCACTTGCTCCGAACAAAATGATTTTTTATTTCTTACGAAAACAATTGACCCACGAGAAGCTGCTTCAGTAATGAAAGGAAAAATAAAAACAAAAGCCAACTCTAATCCTCAATCTTAAACTCGCATGAAAGTGAATGAAGAGATGCAGGGTCTGAAAAGACGGCGTACATGTTGGGTGCGACACCTTCCAACGCTTTGTGAACAATCTTGATTTTGGCCTCGTCGTTATCGACAGATCGGATGAGAATCTTTGCGACCCGGTCGGGGTAAGTTTTTAGGACAGACGCGTACACTTCGGCGTCTTTTTCACCCGCATCGCCAATCAGAATAAACTTCCTCTTTGGATATTTCTGCATAGAAACAAGTGAATCAGAAATACGCTGCTCGTAAAATTCTGGCTGCCAACTTACAGTGAAAAGTCCTTTTATAACTTCGTCTTTATACGCCTTTCGTGATGCCTGGTTCCACACATCACGCAAAGTCACAGATCCACTTGGAAACTCGTCGCCAATCAAAAAATTGTTGATCATGTCCAACAGCTGAAATGGAGATGCGCTGACGTAGTGGAAAGCCATTGCGCAGTCGGCAGCAAAATGGTTGTAGAGAACAGACATTCCCGCGATGGATGAGGATGATGGCGTGAAAAGTGCATTGTTCAGAGCCGCGCTTGGACCTCGATAAACGTCCGAATCTTTGATGGTGTCGTCGAGGTCTGTGATGATCGAAAATCCAGTCTCCTCAACAATGGTACAGACACTGAAAGCATGCGTGCCGGCTTGAGAGCCTTTGCGAAAATAATGGGTTACGACCACCAACCGAGATGTGGCAATGGAAAATTAGATCATACCTGACTTCTTGTAAGCAATAAATTCCAACTGGTGCATGTGGTAGTCCTCCCCAGTGCCTGCAGCTTTCCGCCATTCGTCCATGACAGATTCCGGAATCCGAATGACATCGTCAAAGATTCCAGACGAGTTCATGAGAGGGGTGACATCAAACTGTGCATCTTTCACCAAGGCTTCCACAGCCTCCAAGCCCAGTTCGGAGTTGGACCGATCCACCGATCGCTTCTTGAATCCAAGAATCGCCACTCGGATCACACCTTGCTCTGTAAAACCTGGAAATCAGCCCGGCAATGAAATGCCCAATGAAAAGATTAGGCTGTTATTTCTGAAACGGCTCCTACAATTGATTGAGCTCACCCCCGTCAAGAAATGCACCCGCCCGCTCCTCAAAGACCTGAGATGCCAATCGAGACCTGTCCTGTCTGATGGGAGACAGAATGCGCTTGCTGATACCAAGCAGCAGGTTGCGCCTGAACCCAGCCTTCTTATGGATATGGACCCAGCCCCTGACATGCACATTCAGCGTCTTTGCTGCCGGTTCGGCGTTGACGATGGGCTCAGTTGCGATCGCACTCTCTTCTTTGACTTGGTCGGCACTTGCGGCGACGTCGCCCTCAACCGGCTTGTCCGCAACGACGGCAACTTCGTCGGTCCACCACGAACTCGTCTGGAACAGGGTCACAACGACTTGGGAGGTGACTACAGGTGCTTGGTCGTTCAGACTGACAGCCGCCACGGACTCTTCGACTGTTGGGGCTGTGTCTGTGGTCATTTCTTGGAACAGTTTAAATTAAGCATGTCTTTACTGTTTAATTGTTGCTCATGGGAGTGGCACTCTTGGATGCAAGCATGCCAGTTCGACATCAAAGAGTGCGCACGTTCATGTGCGTGCAAGGATGTCAACTCTTGGACCGAGTTCTGATTCTATGAAAATAGCATTGGCAAACGTGCCTCATGGCGAGTCAAGTCAGCAAGCGCAAAGATGGCGAGATCATGACAACTTGTGCGGACCCCCGAGACACAGTCTCATTGATCAGAGTGAATTCATGAAATTGCAGCCATTCCAGACAGCGCCAACTGTTTGTATAAAAACAAGCAAAATGACCCAACCCCGCGATCAAAATCAACTGAAGACGGAGTCCAAGAAAAGAGAAAAGTAATTGTGGAACGAGAATAATATATCCGAATTGATTGAAATCGAGAGCGGCGAACTGTGATCAAGCGTGTGAAATAATTTGATGGCCAAAGTTCATCAAGCAACTGAAGGAACTCTTATTCGATTCTTAGTGTTCGTTATCAACGTGAGGCGCTTTGAGGAGAAGTCCAGAGTCAAAGAACGCCCACCTTCGTTGCGAGACAAAATAAACAGACTCCAAAATGCTGGTCAATCAATCTCCTGTCCCAACAACAGATGCAGTCGTCACACGCACGTCGGAAACAGTTGAAACGCTGAGGGATGCTTGTTGAGGAAGGGTATGGATAGACTTGAACAGTCTTGTGCTTCCGCTAATTCGATCCTTCCACGCAGGTCATTTCAACAGGACATCCTGCAAACACACTCTTGCCAGCAAAACCAAATCCGCCGGCACGTATGTATCAACTACCTCAAATCAATGGCATCATCCCAGCGACTTAAACTCGCATGTACATTCGAAGCGGACTTGGGCCGATGAATCATCAAAGCGCAACGGCTAAACCGGCATCGAATTCAACGATAATCATGAATCAAACTGAAATCCTCAACAGCCGCAATATCTATATCACCGAGGAACTTTGAAGGAGAATATTGGGAAGTTTTTGGAAGCACGGCCTTGCCCTTCAAAATTCGACCGTGTGACGGACAAAAAAACACGAATCGAAGTGGAAACGGCCAAAACAGCCGGGACAATGCTCCAACGAATACGGGTCTGACATTGACACGCGAGGCTGCCGAATCAGGTCACTGCGGGAATGGACGACCAGACATAAATAGTTTCGAAGACAATCGCCGAGGGGGTCTCGAACCACGCTGACACCTGCACAGGCCAATCATGCACAGAATTTGTCGTCCGAAGTGCCCGTCGCTGCTGACGGAGACTGCGGATGTGCCGTTCAATGTCGAATTCGTGGTGCAATTTTAACGAAAGATTTAAAAGTCCGAACTTTCAAGCACCCCGCTTTTTTTCTTTCTCAAAACAACATGCAATACGAAGTTACGTTCATCATGTTTGCCATCGTCGCAGTCATCATCGACACCTACGGATATGCGTTCGAGGTGAGACATACCCTCCCACACCCACCCCACTCCATTCCACGTTGCCGTGATGTCAGATTGGACCACAACTTTTCATGAGCGACACACTCTCACTGGATTATCTGCGTCCATGCCGCTGGACTGTTACGCGTCGTCAGCTTTCTGAAAGCTACGAGACACTGCGGCTGTGTTCTTATTTACAACGGGACTGGATTTACCCCACGTCTTTGTTTTGCTTTGTTTATACTTTACTTGGCATACCCTCTCTCCCGCGCCCTCTCTCCTTCGGATCTTTTAAAATTATCTTTATTCTCAGCTTGTTGTTGTTGTTGTGTCCTGATAAACACTCTCACTTGTGTCCTCCAGATAATCACTGCCGTTACTCTCACCGCGGTCGTTATCGTCCTCTGGCGCTTGCACCACAGCACTGCTCAAGAGTTGAACAACCAAAAAATGGAAATGCACGACCAGCGCAAATTGATCAAGGCATTGGCAGCTGAGGCCAAGTTGGCCAGAAACAAGCTGGACCAACATGTCATTCACACCGACCAAATACTCCAAGTCACCAAAGCCGAGCATGCAATCTTGCTTCAAGCAACGAGAACTCAACGAGACGCCGCTTGTGCGGAATCGGCAACGGCAAGACGCGTGAGTTCTTTAAGTTCACTTAATTTCTTGACAGTTTTACTGATCAAGCAAGTTATGAACAGCTTCTTCGCCGTGGCGTTTTCAATCGCATCGACTTCATTCAAGGCTTTAAAGGAACAGCCGCCAAGGGAGCTTGCTACACGTGCAGGCTGCTGAAAAATGTGGCTGTGTCTTCTGAAGTTTTGACTGATTTCATTAGTCGGGCTCTGGCAGTCACATTCGCCGTCACTCCTTCCTCATCCACTACACCCACTGTCGCTACCGCACAATCAGCATATACCGATATTGCTGTTGCCGCTGAATCCACAACATCTGCCGCACCTTCACCATCGACTGCTTCTACTTGCACACTGTCCCCGCTGCTGTCAACGCCATCACTGAAGCTAGTTGAAACACCTGTCGCGACGTTCAACCACCCAGCCACGCCTGTCAAGATGACTGAAGCCGCCGAAGTCCATGATCCCATTAGTCAAGATTCGGTGGCTTCGGTGCCACCTCCAGTTCCGTCGCTCTCGGTACCAACGCCAGCCAGTCTCTCTGCCAAGCCCACCGCTGCTGATGCCAAACCACCTCTGCCACCCAAGTCGGCCGACATGGCTGCTGCAACTTCCAGTCAATCCACGCCTGCTAGTATTTCCGTAGCCACCCCGCCGCCGTCACTGAAGCTGGTTGAAGCACCTGCCGCAACGTCCAACCACCCAGCCACACCTGTCAAGATGACCGAAGCCGCCGAAGTCCATGATCCCATTAGTCAAGATTCGGTGGCTTCGGTGCCACCTCCAGTTCCGTCGCTGCTGGTACCAACGCTGGCCAGTCCTCCCTCCACTATCAAACCCGGCCAGTCATCGAAGTTTGCCAGCCCACTCTCTGCCAACTCCGCCCCTGCTGATGTCAAACCACCCAAGTCGGTCGACATGGCTGCTACCACTTCCAGTCAAGCCACGCCTGCAAGAATCTCCGTAGCCACCCCGCCGCCGTCACTGAAGCTGGTTGAAACGCCTGTCGCAAACCTCGCACCAACGCCTGTCAAGATGACCGAAGCCGCCGAATTCCCAGATCCCATTAGTCAAGGTTCGGTGGCTTCGGTGCCACCTCCAGTAGTTGCTCTGTCACTGCCAGCCTCAGCTTCAGCGAATCCACCGACCACCGTCGTTTCTCCAATCCCAGCTCAACGCCCGGCTGTGTCAGTAGCAGCCAACATCAGTCGTCCTTCAGGCGCAGCTGGTCCGCCAAAGCCGTCATTGCCAACCGACGCAATTTTGGTCAACATTGCAACCGGGGTGCCATTGCCGCCGCCAGACGAGGACGAGGGAATTTTCTTTTCCAAAGACTCCCCACTCAAGCACACGAAACGGCCGGTCTAGGCAACACGAGTCAATCCCAAGGTCTTAGTCCAGCCAGTTGTAATCCCGCCAGTTCAGCAAGAAGCTCGGTCCCATGTTGTCACGGAATCGCGGACGATCAAGCGAGCGTATCAGGAACTGGAGCGGGCGGATCTGGGACTGGAACACGAGAAACGAAGCCGACAAAAACTGATGCCGAAACGGCGATCCATGAATCAACCAAATGCAACTCTGGAGCGGACGAAGGAACCAGTGATGGAATCAAAACCGGAACGGGGTCCAAAAGCGCGGATCGCCCGAATGGTAAAGTTTATTACTTTTTAAATTTTGGTTATAATTAACATTGCGTTTTGTTTTAGGACGAGAAAACGAAACTAAAGATTGTCGGATGGGTCTCAAAGATACGCACGGCCCTGAATACGGCTGTCAATCCCATCAAAAAATACCGAGACATAGATTGTTATTTCTGGAAAACAGGGAGCCTCTCAATCGGTAAAATCGAAACGGACTATCAGTTATTGCAAGAGATTGGGTTTGTGCAGAGCAGTTTCGAAGTCCCACAGCTGGAGCCACGTGTTTTGAAGGCCCTTCCCAACTATTATGTTTTGGAAGACTGATACTTTTATTTATACTTCTTTATTATTTATCTTATTTATACTTCTTTACTTATTTAATTGTTGTTATAATAAATTCTGTCGTAGTTGAATAACATTGGCACGAGTCAAAAAGCTGACGGGTGACTGTGCATAAGTCGCAGTGTCTGAATGCAGTGGGTGAGTTAAGATTCAGTAGTAGGCAGTGGGTGGTGTATCTGATATCGAAGCCGGTTGTCAAATCGTTCAAAAGACGCGAAGCGAAGTCCATGTCCGCATCATTTTTATGAGTTCATAAATATTTAAATATTCATACATATAAATTAAGCAAACACAAGCATGCTCGCAACAGACAAACACACTGCCTCAAGTGGACACACATCAAGACGCGCAAAGATGGAGCATATACTGCAACAAAGCCTGAAAGTGATTCTCGAAAAGTGGAGGTGCGGCATTGACGGGCGTCCCCATTCCATCTTTACTCAAACACAAAAACAGCCTCGAGAAACTGGCCCCGCATCTGCCGTTTGATGAGAGAGGCGACGAGCTGGAAGTAGTCCATGCCGATACTGCGGCGTTTATCCGGGACGCTGTGAAGGTTGTTCAACACGTTTTGAAAAAAAAGAGTTGCACTGAACGGATTCCATCATCCAGGAAGAACTGGATCTGATGCTCGAAAACCGAAATGTGCTTGCGAAGCTGGATGCGCTGGACGATCTTCTCACAAACAACTCTAGACCCGTACGTGCGCACATGCCCCTTGCGCAACATGCTGTGCGACTGAAGATGCTTTTCGACAGATTGACTCTGCGTCCGAACTCATCCCCGAAAAAGATTTGCACGCGTGGATAAAGCCAGAGGATTTGATGCGTGGTCGAGTCATGGTATTGAAACGGGTGAAAAAAGCGCAGCTGCTGAGGGAGGCTGAGCTGGTGAGTCGCATCGAAGCTGTTTTCTTCTGTTTGCATGGAGTAACAACCGGATCTCTTCCAGATGGACACTGAGAACCAAGCAGCAACGGTGGAGTTTCGCGACGTCGCGACAACAATAGCGTCTCTAAAATCGCAGATCATCGCGCATGTCAGCACTGAAGCTTCGTAAATAATAAACAATGAATCTCGCTCAATCCACGACGCATCTGTCTGTCTAACTGACTGAAATGGAAATGGATGGAAAAAGTAAAAATAAATCCAGATGCTTGGGCTCAAAAGCCTCCAACGAATCAGATTGCACCAACACAAAAAAATAAAAACTATCTTGAAAAGACCAACAATGCTGCGAGATCGGTTCTCGTTCTTGTTTGCCCTTCTTCTCGTGCTGCTGTGCTGCCTCTCAGTGTCCGCTGATGCCGCGGGTGAAGACCTTCCACCGGGATACGCGCCAAGTGCTTCGAACGTGGCTGGGGGTGAGTTGCAACAACTCCCATGCAAAGACTCGATGGGTTGCTTCTTAACAACTGCATGTCTCTACCCTCAGAGAAATTCGAGTTCCAAAGCGACAACAAGAAAGTCCTGAACATTGTCATCAACTCGCTCTACAAATCAAAGGACATCTTTTTGCGCGAACTTGTTTCGGTGAGCTTCTCCATATTTTTATACTTCGATGCGGAGTCAGCAAGTTGCAAATGCTGAGCAGGTCCTATTTCTGAACAGAACTCGGCAGATGCCATCGACAAGATCCGCTTCCAATCCCTGACAAAGCCTGATATTCTGGGTATGCATCGCGCATTTGTATGAATTGAATGCTTATAATTTCGAACTCACTGTTTTCTCACAGGCGAGACAACGGACCTGGCAATTAGAATCGTGGCCGACAAGGAGCGCAAGCTTCTCATCATTAGCGACACGGGCATTGGAATGGTACTCCCTCTTTCTATTCGCACAATGCTCGCAATGAACTCAACGGTTTTCGCACATCCAGACTGCTGAGGAGCTGAAAAAGAATCTCGGAACAATTGCGCGCTCTGGAACTTCTGAATTTGTCTCCCTGTTGAACGACAAAAATGCCGACTTGAACATGATTGGTGGGTGCTCTCATTAGTCAAGAATTCAAAAGTGCTCATTCTGACATATCCAAAAAAGGTCAATTCGGTGTCGGCTTCTACTCTGTCTTTCTCGTTTGCGATCGTGTCACTGTGGCTTCGAAAAACAACAACTCCACAAAGCAATACATTTGGGAGTCGACTTCTGAGAATGACTTCACCATTGGCGAAGACCCACGCGGAAACACGCTTGGCCGCGGAACTGAAATTACTCTCCACATTAAAGATGACGCCCTGGAATTCCTTGAGGAGCATAAACTTGGAGAGCTAATCGAGAAATGTGAGTTATCTTGAAAATATTTTTTTAAATAACTGCAACTTCTAAAATCCACGTTTTGCCTCAGACTCCGAGTACATTACCTTCCCCATCTACCTCTGGAAATCTAAAACGGAAACTGTGGATATCGACTCGGATGACACCACCGAAGACTCTGAAGTCGAAGACGTGACTCCAAAGACGCCCAAAACTGAAACTCGCACTTTCCACGCTTGGGAGAAAATGAACAAAAACAAGCCTATTTGGGCTCGCGCTCCTGCCGAACTGTCGAGCGAAGACTACAAGGAGTTTTACAAAGCTTTCAGCAAGGACTATGATGAACCCATGGGATGGACTCACTTCAAGGCTGAAGGAGACAATGACTTTAAATCCATCTTGTTTATTCCCAAGAGAGCTCCTTCCAACTTCTTGCAAAAGTTGGAGACGAACGTTCGAAACATTAAGCTGTTTGTGAGAAGGGTGTTCATTACGGACGACACTGTTGAGTGATTCATTTTCTTCCATGTCGTGCAAGCAAAACTGATCAGTCGTGATAAACAGGAACTTTTCCCGTCATGGTTGTCTTTCATCACCGGTCTGGTTGACAGCGACGATTTGCCACTCAATGTTTCTCGTGAGACTTTGCAAAAGCACGCCTTGCTGAAGAGTATTAAGAAAAAGATGATTGCCAAGGTAAAAGGGGTTTCTTTCGATTTTCCACTTGGCCTAAGCACCGTCACTGTATTTAAGGCTATCGAAATGATTCGCTCCATTGCCAACGATGAGTCCAAATCCGCCGAGTTTTTCAAACAGTTTGGAGTCGCCATCAAGCTTGGAGTTGTCAGTGATGCCAAGAACAAGGACAAGCTTACTAAAATTCTGCGCTTCCACTCGTCTCACTCTGACGAACTGACAACCCTTGCGGACTACAAAAAGAGAATGAAGAACAAGCAGCCACAGATTTATTACATTACGGGTTCCAACTTGGTTAGTTTCTTGTTCGAGTTGCCCCCGAATCAATGTTAAATCTAAACCTTGGGTGTTTCAGAACACTGTTAAAAACTCTCCAGTTGTCGAAGTGCCACTTGCACGTGGTTACGAAGTGCTCTACATGGTGCGTGTTTGTATGAGACGATGTCCAACAAGTTCTAATGATATTGTTTAGGTTGACCCAATGGACGAATACCTTCTGCAACAAGCACTCAGCGAATTTGACGGAACACCACTGCAGTCCCTTTCCAAGAGTGGTCTCCTTTACGGCGACGAAGGCTCCGACGAAGATGAATCCATCAAGGACAAGTTTGCAGACTTGAGCGAATGGTTGCAAAGCACGTTGTCTGAATACGTTGAAGCCGTATCCGTGTCCACGCGTCTCTCCAAGTCCCCCACCGCAGTCATTGCAAACAAAATGGGTCTGTCTGGAAACATGGAAAAAATCATGAGCGCACAAGCACTTCAGACTGGTGAAAACCATATGCTCAAGTACTACCAGTCTTTGAAAAAGACTCTTGAAATCAACCCGTACCATCCTGTCATCAAGGCTCTCGCCGAAAAGATTGAGAAACCGGATAATGAGGAAGAATTGAAGCAGATTGCTGTTGTGTTGTACGAAAGCGCGTTGATTCGGTCTGGATTTGAGTTGACGGACGCGCATGGATTTGTTGGCCGAATTGAACAGATTCTGAGAGGCTCGTTGGGAGTCTCATCGGATGCGGAGGCTGAGTACACTGTTGTGCCTGCGAAAGAGCGCGAGGATGGAGATGATAAGAAGAAGAAAGACACCGCTGATGCTGAGGATGTCGAGCATGATGAGTGAGTATTTTGTTTGATTTGAGAAATACGCGTTCTGAAGGCTCACCATTTGAATTCATCAGATTGTAAAAGCGATTTGTTCAAACGGGATTCTTCATCCTTAATAAAAGCGGATACTCATGTTGATGGTTTATTGCTGCTTATAAGTATCTGACACTCCTGCAGGGAAGTAGTCTCCTTCGTTGTGAGCTCAAAGGAAAGACGGGCCGTCACAGATGAAACCAAATTTATTGTTTTTGTACATTTCTTGAAGATGAGCTTGTTTAGACTTCGTCAAGTTCATTCTGCAGCTCCTTCTCCCAGTCCGCACCAAAAGATTCCGTCGAAGCATAGTCTTCATCCCCAAGCGCCGCATCTTCAAGAGAGTCAGGGATATCAGCCCCACTGCTGCTCAGCTTAGAAGAACTGGAAAGGCCCGTCTCTGCGACAGAAAAGCTTTCGACAGAGTTTGACTGCCCCATACTCGATGAGGAGGACGACACCCCTTCCAGAGGTGTCTTTACAGATGTATTGATTGCTTCGACTGGTAAATTCGCTGATGCTAAAGATTCCGATGCATTCACAACGCTTGATGGTTGTTGGTTTAGAAGCAAGCTCGACTGCTGCAGCCGCGTGACTCTGTAGAAGTAGTTTTGCCAAAATCGGTCGTCCTTGATTTGCTTGGGTACTAATTCGAAGCGCATTTGTTCGAGCTGTTTGTCGATTTGAAGAATCGCCTATGCGTGTATTCGGACAAGTGTGAAAACGGGGGTTGGGAGGCTGTAAGGAGTGACACATAATGACTTACCAGGGCCGTTGGGAGGTATTTTGGCATGTCAAAGACAAAGTCGGTTCCGTCTGGCGGACTGACTAAAAAGTTCCTCTTGTCCTGTGCGAAGGGATACGTTGGATATAAGTAGGTAGTCGGGAGTGGGAGAAACACAAACAAGCATGCACCCCACCGCAGATAAAGCGAGAATCTGTGTTCGCAGATTGTCCGCATCGACACCATTCTCGGCGCTTTCCCATGGGAGGGATTGAGTCTGGTTGGCCGGTGCATGGACAGGCGGAAGAGCCACGATAGGGGAGGTATCATCTCCATATGCATCCCCAGCCTGCTGCCTGCCCCTCACACCCATCCTGCTGAGTCCCTCCTGCACTCCAGCTGGAATAGGAATGCTCATCTTTGCCAGAACAGCCTTCGTGTCGAGCTTGACAATCTTGGTCTCTTCGACATCGCCCATTTCGCGCTTGGCTTCGACGGTAATGCGGTGTTGGGTCTCGAGATCGGCAGCGGCTTTGCGGGCTGACTCTTCGATGGTTGTGGCGGCTTTGGCCACTGTGTCGGCAACGCTCGTTGCGAACTTTGTGAAGCTGGTCCAGGTGGACATCAAATTTATGAATATTATTCGCCACACGCAAGGATGCAGACATACACAGCGATACAAGGCAAGTCAAGTGAATGAGGCAGTACGGCAACTGGGTCAGACCTGTTCTTTCCCCGAGAATGTCAGGCGTCCAAACTGGATTTGCAAAATTACTACTGACAATTCAGCCGCTTACTACCCAACATGAACAACGAGGACCTACACAGGCTCGCGAAAGACTTTCGCCACTTGCGCCTTGAAATGATCGAACGCTCGAACCAAATTCTTTCCGCCTTCGAAACTGCTTTGAAGCAGTCCTCCACAAAACCACCCTCGAACGAGCACATGAGCTACTTGGACTTTGGGATCCGAATTACGGAGGGAGACTATGTTGCGAGCATCGATACCGCTCAGGCACCCTCGCAGCCGTCTTTGTTTTTTGAAGGGGAAAAACGACCCGCTGCCAGGAGCATAACAGCGTCTCAGCAGACGGATCTAAACAACGGAGGAACACCCGTCATTTCGCGGTCAAATACAAAGAAATTGGTAGAACCGATCCATCGCTCGTTGACAGCGACCAAGAAGATGTTTGTCCGAACCAGTTCCATGATTTCGCGCCATGGCAGCCTCGGAGCTGGCCACCAATCACCGCCAACGCGTGTACAAGAAATAACAGCAGTCATGCAACCCGAAAAAATAGACTCGGCAATGTCCCCGCCTCTTCCAAGATTTCAACAGAGTGAACCGCAAAAACAACTCGTTGCAAATGCCTTGGCCGCCATGAAACCGCAGCTTGCTATTGTCAATGAACGGAATTCAGCCTTCAACTCGTTCTCGTCTGTGGAGTCTTCGCACACGACACCGTCGCTCTTTACCAAAAAACTCCCAGTCCAAATTGGGAACGAGTCTTCATCAGCGTTGATCAAGTCTCATTCATCAACGTTTGAGCAAGAGGCCAGTATTTTAGTTGCCATCGATTTTGGAAATTACGCAGTGCCAAGGTACCTGCGGTCTGCAACATCATCCTTGAAAGCAAACGCGTCAGCAGATTCATTCGATCCTGTTCCTACAACTTCATCTTTGCTTGCGACTCCAAAATCTGAAGTCACTCATCGGCAATTTGCTCCCTCCTTGACCCGCAAAAGAGGCAGTATTCCGTTCCAGCCGCCTCTACCTCCAATGCAGAAAAGCATGTCTGGTGAAACTCAACCCACAGGTGCATCAATGAGTGCAACTCCAAAATCTGAAGCCTTCCAACATCCTCTCGGTAGCACTATGCCCCGTAAAAGAAGAAGCAGCCTTCCGTACCAGCCATTGCGCAGGAGTAGTTCTGAACACACTCACCCAGATGCTAATTCATTGAATACGACCCCCAAGTCTTCAGTCGTCCATCAGTTTGCCGACCCCTCTATATCCCGCACAAGAAGAAGAAGCAGTGTTCCGTTCCAGCCTCCGCTTTCACCGCAGAAAAACCTTTTTGGCGAAGCTCACAAAAATAATAATAATACGACGCAAACTTCGCTGGTTTACTCCACAGGATCTCATTCCGCGAGACGTCGACAAGTTCCGGAAGATCTGAAAACATCTCCTCCAAATTTCCTTGAACAGTTTTTCTTGTTCCCAGCGTATGATCGTAAAGGCAGGCGCATTGGGCTGGAATCTCTGTCGGCTTTTGGAAATATCCACGCAAAGTTTTACGTGAATGGCATTCATCCTCGCTCGGTGTTTTCAAACCTGTGGGATCTTTCGATGGGATGTAAGATACATTAAAATCACTGTTTAGGGTGCTGCTCAGGGATATTGAGTCTCTCTTTTTTTTTCCAGTCATCATGTTTCTGCTTCTCTGGATCATTCCGTTCGTTGCCGCGTATAACCCTGTCTATGAATTTTGCAACGTCAATATGCTGGCAATATCTATTTCCGTCATATTTCTTTGCGATTCCGTCGTGTCGCTGATAACTCCTGAGCTGGTGAACGGGGACTTTACCTTCGATCTGAGCGAGTACGAGAAAGCGCGACCCACACTGGCTGTGTGGTTGCATTGTTGGCTACGAACCAAATTCTTCATCAATTTACTGTCGATGGTAAGCTTTGAATGAAATACTTGGTGTCGCTTTCTTTGAAGGGTGATGAAAAAAAAACGATGTAGATACCAATTTCCATCTTCTTCCAAGACCAGCTGCACAACGAATACTTTCTATTTCTATGTCTCGTCCGCGGCTTAAAGCTGTGCAGTCACTTTTGTCGCTGTCCAACCATGATAAATCTGGCGTGGCGATTGGATGATCTTGTCGGAACATCCGTTTCAAGTGTTGTACCCCTCACGAGTGGAATCCTTCTGTTTATTCACTTTAATGCTTGTACTATATTTATGATGGGTCGTATGGCGGGTTTTGTCGGGTGGACTGCCATGTGGCCGCTAGTGGATTCCGCAACCTTGTTTGAGACGTATATTTGGACGTTTTATAAGGTATATTCATCTCCTTGTGTCTGCAAATTTCCATACAGTAACTGCTGCTCAAAACAGGCTGTTGGAAACATGTTCCCGACTTCGTTCAAGTGAGACTTTTGTCCTTTCTTCAAAATTCCTGCAACGAATGTTGCTGACGCTGTTACCATGCTATAGCCCATGGACACCATGGGAACAGATTGCTTCATTAGTATACATTATGTTCGCTGCTGTTGTGGTAATTTATCCATGATACCCCACCTTGGACAAACGCGTTTGACATGACTATTCGCTCGCATCTGATAATTTTTTCGCAGTACGCAGTATTCCTTGGAGCTATATCTTCGGCAGTGATGGCAGTGAATCCATCTGGTCGCTTGTTTGATCAAAAAATTGGAGAACTGCGTGATTACATTCGTTCGAAAGATTTGAGCAAAGAAACGGAGGCCCGACTCCTCACATACTACGAAACGAGATACCGTGGCAAATACTTTGAAGAAGATGCGCTGCTTTCAAACTTAAACGACTCGTTGAAAGCGGTTCGTGCGCTTCTTTTTTGAGTTGCTTTTGAAGGAATATTTTCTGACGACGCAAACTTTAAAAAACAGGAAATCCTTTTACAAAATACCAGAAAACTGATCATAAATGTGCCATTCTTGAAGAGAAGTGTGGGTGATGGAAGAGACGAGTTGTTTATTGGGAGGATAGCAGCGGCGTTGCTTTCGATAAACTTTATCCCAGGAGATTACGTCACAAAGCAAGGAGACTCTGGATCAGACATGTACTTTATTCTAAACGGAAAGGCGGAAGTATATGTAAATGAGAAGCTTGCTGTGATTCTGGGGGCTGGCGCATATTTTGGAGGTATGAAATATTTACAGACGCCGTATGAAACGATGCGTGTTAAAATGATTCCACAGAGATTGGGCTCATTACAAAAACGCTCCGGACGGCAACAGTACAAGCAGTCTTGCCAAGTTTAATGTACCGACTCACGTACACAGATTTCCACAAAATTCTCGACGACTTTTCGGACATGAGGCTACTGATAGAAATGCTTGCGGAGGAGAGAGCCACGGTTATGAAATTGCAGGAATTTAAATAGATTTCTTTTGTTATTGCCGCTGACATGAAATCTGCGATGCAATTACGCCGGTGACAGATTTACACGTTTGTCGCGAAAAAACAAAAAAACTGTTTTTGGTGGACATCCATTGTCACACTTTTTATCACAGATGAATAACGACGAACTGCACCAAATCGCGGCCGACTTCCGGCGCCTTCGAACGGAAATGATGGAACGCGCCGATCAGATTCTCTCCTTGTTTGACTCCGCTCTTAGGCGAACGTCGGTAGTCCGGGCATCAAGCGAGCACATCAACTACTTGGACTTGGGCATCCGAATCACAGAAGGAGACTACATGGCCAGCAAGCAGTCCACCAAGCCCTCCTCACATAATTCATTGTTTGCCGAGGAAGAGAAGAAGTCTGCTGCCAGAAGCCTGGTAGTGTCGCAACAGACGGATCTCAACAGTGGGGGATTTCAGTCCATGTCGCGTTCAAAATCCAAAAAAGTGCCGCAGCCATTGGCGCGAACTCCAATGACGCAGACACTGAAGCACTCCGTGTCCATTGTGTCAAGGAGAGGAACTGTTCTCGCTAGCCAAGCCGGATCGTCAACGCGTGCGTTGGAAACTTCGTTGACTCCGCGACTAGAAAACTCTGATGCCCCATCCACTTCTACGGCTCCGCCTCTCCCTCAGAAACTCCTTGCAAATGAACCGCCGAAGAATCTCATGATCAATGTGTTGAGCGTCATGAAGCCCCATCTTTCGATGGTGACTGAAGCAAACTCGGCCCAAGCCTCCTTCTCATCGATAGAACCTACAATGGTAGCATTATCTCCCGAGCCGACGTCAGCGAAAGTGTTCCCACCGCAAAATATTCGGCGAGAATCTGTCACCGAATCCATCAAATCCCAACCGCCCACTCAAGATAAAGAAATCCGACGCATATCCACTGAATTCAAATACATGCAGAGATTTATGCCGTTTTATTCTTCTTCTTTGAGAGGAAATGGATCACAAAACTCGTCAATGAATTCTGCCTCCGACTCGGGTTTTTCGTTCGCTACTCCTCCTCAGTCAGAGTCAGCACCCCAAAAACCTGGTCCGCGCATCGTTTCCCGCACGAGAGAATCCAGTTTGAGAGGCCCGCCGCCTTTGCCCTTCTCCGGCTCCGGCGATCTTCAAAAAAAAGTTACTCAACACACGCTGCTCATTTCTTCAGACAATCATGTTGCGAAACGAGCGCTCACCACTAAAAAACTGCAAGGCCCACCTCCAAGTTTCCTCAAGTACTTTTTCTTATTTCCCGCGTTTGACCACAAGGGCCGGAGGATCACGTTAGAATCACTAGCTGCATTTGGAAGCTTGGAACCCGAGTTTCATGTGAATGGAATCCATTCTCGCTCTCTCTTTTCAAATATTTGGGATCTGACGCTGGGATGTAAGTCTCCTTTATTTTTATGATGGTTTCGACTGAGGTGGGAAGTGACACGTTGGATTTCACATGGTAGTTGTCATGTTTGTTCTATTCTGGCTGATTCCATTTGTTGCGGCCTACAACCCCATCTACGAGTTTTGCAACGTGAATGTTCTGTCCATCTCCATCTCGTTCATTCTGCTGTGCGATTCAGCGGTCGCTCTTATGACGCCGCAACTGCTTCGCGGTGAGTCCAGTTTCGATGTTGGGGAGTACGAAAAAGCGCGTCCGGTTCTGCCAGTTTGGCTGAGCCACTGGTTCAGGAGCAAATTCGCCATTAATTTAATAACGATCGTACGTGTGCTTTAAATGTGTATACCCATGGATTGAATTGATTTAACCCCATTTTTTTTCACACAAAGATTCCGTTTTCAATCTTTTTCAAGAGCCACATGCACAATGAATTTCTCACCTTCATCTCCCTGATCCGCGGTTTCAAACTATGGAGTCATTTCTGTCGGTGTCCAACCATTGTGAATTTGGCGTGGCGCGTGGATGATCTTGCTGGAACTTCCGTTTCACGAATCATTCCCCTCACGAGCGGGATCTTTTGGTTTATTCACTGCAACTCGTGTACCATCTTTATGATGGGCCGTATGACGGGATTTGTCGGGTGGAGTGCCATGTGGCCGCTACTGGATTCCGCAACCTTGTTTGAGACGTACATTTGGACGTTTTATAAGGTGTGTTTGTTGAGTGTTGGCCTCGTTTGCACAAAAAAAACGCGTAGTTTTTTAGTTTAACAAAAATCCAACGAATATAGGCTGTCGGAAATATGTTCCCAACCTCGTTCAAGTAAGTTTTTGGTTTTTCTATCCTTGAAAGTCCCAGTGGTAAAATCGCTAAACGTGTCACAGTCCCTGGACAGCATCCGAACAGATTGCTTCCATGGTGTACATTACCTTCGCGGCTGTTGTGGTGAGTGATGCCCTCCACTATATCAATCCTAAACTCAACCTAATGCACATCTATCAGTATGCGGTTTTCCTTGGAGCTATATCTTCGGCAGTTATGGCCGTGAATCCATCTGGCCGCTTGTTTGACCAGAAAGTTGGCGAGCTTCGCGATTACATTCGCTCGAAAGATCTGAGCAAAGAAACGGAGGCCCGACTTCTCACATACTACGAATCACGGTACCGCGGCAAATACTTTGAAGAAGATGCATTGCTTTCAGACTTGAATGACTCGTTGAAGGCGGTTTGTACTAAATATTCCTGCAATCCTTCAACTGTCTTGGACTCATGGAATCACAACACAGGAAATATTGCTTCAAAATACACGCAAGCTGATTATGAATGTACCGTTTTTGAAACGAAGTGTAGGCGACGGACGAGACGAGTTATTCATGGGAAGGATAGCTGGCGCGCTGCATTCCATAAACTTTATTCCAGGGGATTACGTCACTAAACAAGGAGACTCTGGATCAGACATGTACTTTATTCTAAACGGGAAGGCAGAGGTTTATGTGGGTGACAGACTTGCCGTGACGTTAGGAGCAGGAGCGTATTTTGGAGGTGAAATCTATCAACCTCATTTTTTCCATTCCTCGACTTTTTGGTTGACAAATCGGAATGCTTTTTCGCAGAGTTTGGACTCATTACAAAAACGCTGCGGACGGCAACTGTTCTGGCCATTTTGCCAAGTTTAATGTACAGACTGACGTACGCGGATTTCCACGACATTCTCAACGATTTCACGGACATGAAGATATTGATTGATTTGCTTGCGGAGGAACGAGAACGCGTGCTGCGCCAAGAAGGCAGGTAGTCCCTTTTGCGTGTGACTTTCTTGCGTTGTATTGTATAGAGTGAGGTTTACGTTGGATTGGCTCCGAATTCTGTTTTGGAAACTTGTTTATTCGCAAATATGAATAAACTACGCCAAACATACAAGATAATCACGAGTTGTTTACGCGCCTGTTTTTGTGTGGGTCGACAGAAAAACCCACCCTCCATCCCGTGACAGGCGTGGGTACCATCACATAAAAATAAACGGAAAATATTGGGACGCTTTTTAAGCAACTCAGCGGCGCTGTTCAAGAGGATCAAGCGTTATGTTGTGATCTTTGGGGACGCTCTGCTGACGTGAGTTTGGAGTGGAAACAAGAGTCGTGGGCCACCTGACGCGGCCAGAAGAACTTTATGGCGCTTGTATTGAACGAATGCAACCCCACCTGTCGCAACGCCCTTCCAGCTGATCGAGTTTGTCGCGCAATCTAACTCTCTGTAAGAGTAATCGGGCATCCAGACTGTACCTTTGTACGTATGACCCTCACACTGTAACAAGCATCCCATCATTTGAGCTATCATACACTCCGTCACTGCCCTATAATATTAGCATTCACTTTGGCCTTTGGAAAAAATTTCCTCAAAAAAAAAAAGCAAACACCGACTTCTTCTCAGCATTGGCAATACTCAATAATAAGCATGCTCTACCCATTGCTCCCCATGTCCTCCCATGCGGTTGTCCCTGTGCTCGCTCGCACGGGGATTCTCGCAAGAACGCCCTACCAACCCCTTCCTTTCGTAGACTTACCGCTGCGACATCACAATAATCTCAAAGAGTTTCAGGGGGTGTATATCGAGTAAAGTGCAGGACTGAATCGCCGCCAAGGGTATCGTTCAAGAATGACATCCGTGACTTCCGTGGAGGCGATTTGTTAATTATACGCGCCGTAAATATTATTGCTATTTTGCCACCAAATGAAAAAATCGCGATAATTCAATAAAGATCGCAACGATCGCAACTTGCCTCAATCAACGCCAGCTCAATGCCAGATCATCGCCAACATGATAGACATCAAGCAGATTGTTCTGTACTTCTTAACAACAGCCTGGACCGTGAAGACAACCATCGCAGACAATTTCGCAATTTGGGCACGATTCTTTTATTTTTCACCGAAACGACAATATTTGCAGGAAGTAAAAAAGAAAGAAAGAACCGACAAATGCCGCCCCGTTTGCAATCACTCCGGGACCGCCGACAAGCAGCATCCGCACCCGCTCCCACAGAGCCACCCCCAACCCAGGCTGTGAATGACGAGCAAACGAATGAACCCGCTGACAATGTCCCGACTGAAAACACGACTACATCAGCAGCAGGCGTCATTCCCAAACAAGAGCAAGAAGCATCATCATCGATATCATCTTCCTCGATCAGTGGAGCGAAACCTGTGTTTAAACCCTCGTTGAAGCCGAAACCCGCGTTCAAGCCCAATTCGGCTGATGTCGCAAAGGCGAAAACAACAAAGGGGCTCGCCGGCTCTGTAGATGATGTATGGGCACTTGTATATTATCTTCACAATCTGTTTCGCAGTTGTGTTGAATTTTGGTTCATTTTATTTGTAGGATGCCTCCGCATCCAGAAGTAAGGACCGAGGAGGACGTCCACGCCGAGAAATGCTCCCTCGGCCGCGAATTGAAGACACCATGTTACCTTCGAACCTTTCTGGAAACGTAAAAGTCGGAACCGGTCGTCCCGGGGCAGGCGGAGGTGGTGGAGGTGGCGGAGGTGGTGGTGGTGGGAGTGGTGCGATGGGAAGTCGAGGTGGATTTGGATCGGGCGGTGGAGAATCGGAGCGTGAAGTGAAGCCAGAACCAATGATGGGTTTCGCCGAAGATTCCATGCTTGAGGGAAAACTGGACGAACGGGATTTGGTCATGATGGCAGATAGTTTTGCTGTGGGTGACGAAGATGCGCCTGTGAGTTTGGGATGGAGTCGACGGATCAAAGATCGTGAGCATTTTCTGGGTGAGTGTTCGTGGTATGCTTGAAATCATTTCAAGGATTAACTGATGCATTAATGCACCCCTCAGCTGGAAAAGCAGCTGCCAAGGTCAAGACAGATGCCATGGCGCTGGATGGCGAGGGCGAAAAAGAAATGCAAACTTTTAATGAATTCGTTCAACCTGAGGTATCCCACACGCGTTTTTACTTGCGGAAACCCAAAGCAGGCATCTCTTAAAAATAACTTTTGTTTACAGCAAAAGCAACTTTTCTTTTTCCAATTGCCAAAGAATTTACCATACTTTGACGGAATCGAAACCAGTCTTGCAGGTGGATCTATTCAGACGCGCGATACCACGGGGGATACAGATATAACACCAAAGGCAGAGGGAGTGATTGGGAAAATCCTGGTGCATCGGTCTGGTAGAATGAAGCTCGTGTTGGGGAGCATTACTTTAGATGTGAGCCTCATTAATGCGATCCTCGAGCGCTCTTTAACTAATCCATCCTCAATATTGCGCAGGTGGATGTGGTACCATATTCAGATTGTGTCCAGGAAGCTGTTGCGATCGATTCAGCGGCGAAAACTTCATGCATCCTTGGCCGTGTTTCAAAGCGTTTCATTTGCACGCCAGACATCAATGATTTGCTGCATTAATAAAACACGTGTGCGTTCAACTGTTTGTCTGGATCTTTTGTCTCAATTTTTTTTACTATGTTTTTTATTTTTATTTCTTTCAGGTTTATCTGGCACCAGGCTCACCGTTCTTCTCCGAGGACCTTGAATTTGGTGACTGCGCGGCAGCTTCCCGCGCTTCGACGTCTTTCTGATGAGCGACAATTCCGTCCAATTGACCGCGTGCAACCAAATCATGCAGTCTTTCCATATTGACAGCAAGCACAGTTTCTCCATCTTCGTTTTCGTGCAAGTCTGCGGCTGTGAGAACGTGCATGAGTTCTTCTTCCGAAATGGACGGTTGAATGGTAGGCTCGCTTGCATTTGCCGACGTGTAATCAGGGGTAAACTCTGATGAAAAAACAATTTGGTTGGGTGTTCAGTCACATTTGCAAACGAAAGCATTTGAAAAAACAAACCTTTGAGAAACTCGACCAACTCAACAAACCCCTCCTCGTCAGCCGCTTCGATCGCCAATTTTCCTTCACTGTTGCGCATGGCTGTTAATGCTGCGCCGCCCGTTTCGTGCGCGAGAAGCAGTTGCGCCATCTCGACTGTCTCTGTCACGTGCAGCGCAGTGTCGCCGTCATGATCCGCAAGCGCTGCGTTTGCATTTGGCTGAGCGAGGAGAAACAGCATCAATGAGATGTGGCTGAGTTGTGCAGGATTGTTGAGTGCAGGTTGTGAGAGGAGATGGATAAATCCGATGGAGATGGATAAAGTCGTTACTTGTAAGAAGCGGCGGCGTGGAAGACAGAGTAGCCCAGATCGTCCTGGTCCGTCACGCTGCATCCGTTGGCGAGGTAGTACTCGACCAGGTCCTGGCGTCCATCTGAGGCTGCAATGAATATGTTGTTGCCTTCCAGTTCTTCGTTGCTGAATCCCATTTCCTTTTCTTTTTGCTTGAAAAAAAAAAACAAAGAAATGTCCATGTCCGATCATGTTTTACTATTTTCCCATTCTCAATCTTAAAAGTCATTCTCGGACTGTCCGTCGTCCTCCTCGTCTTCATCGTCCTCCTCCGCCGGGTGTCCGTGCAAATGCGGGTCATCTTGATCGAGCTCGTCATCACTGTCCGAGTCTCCGTCTTCCTTCCTGTCAATCAAGTCTCCGGACGACAGCTTGTCCGTCAGTTCAGAGGGGCCCTCGTTTTTACGCGTGGCTGTCCTGCTTCTTCCTTCGCCTGGTCTGCGATCCCGGATTTCGCGCGTGTTCTCCGCAGTCTCAGCATCGCTCGATTCTCCGTCCGATATTCCAACAGAGATATCTTCCCCCTTTTATATGATTTTTGTAAGTTGAGTTTGCCGAGAATGGACGAACAATACTCTTCAGACCTCGCTGTCGCCGTCAGGATCTTCGGCACCGTCCGAGTCTGAATCTTCCATGTCACTCTTTTTCATGCGCTCTCGACGACCGGCAGCTGCATTTTGAAAGTCGCGTTTAGGAATAAGAATGAGGTAATTTCGCTCTTGCGCTACCATGGGGCCTGCTTGGTCTTCCACCGGCTCCGTTCACAGACTCGTGCATTTCTTTATCACCGCGCAGCAGCTGCATTTCTTCTTCGCGCAGGCGACTTTGCATCTTTTTCAGCGATTGCTCGGTTTCCTTTTTTTTTTTTTTAATTCAGAATTTTGGTTTTGCTTGCAGCAGTGTTTCATTACCTCAAACTTGTCTTGTTCAATGCGATCGTGTTCGTCGAGTTGTTGTTCCAGGTATGAAAGGTTCCTGAACTTGTCCATATATATTTCATAGAGCTTGACCAAATCGACTTCGATTTTTTCGTATTCATCCATGTACGCTGGTCTGCAGTCAATCGAAAAAAGCGAAGGTGAGATCACATAAACGGAAGGTACACAAAAACAGAGTAATAATAATTACCTTACGCCTTGCAAACTCTTCAGCCTCTTTTCCGCCCTTTCCAACTCCACCTTTCGTTTCTCAATTTTGGTTACAAGATTATTTTCATCTGAACTCAACCCCTCCAACCCAGCACGCGTCTCTGCAATCTGCTGTTTAAGCGCTTCAATGGCACTCATGACTGCCTTTTCCATGCTACGCAAATCAAACGGCCGCGAAATGACTTGCTGGCGAATATCGCGAAGTTCGAGTTCGAGTTTCAAGCTGTCGTAGAGTTTCGAGCCTTGATCTGTAATTGACATGGCTAGTGTGCGGCAGGATTTGAGTTGCGCGAGGCGCGAGGATATGTCGAGAGGGGGTTGAACGAGATTATCCTGCGAAAATATTGTGAGTAGGCGTGAACACCCACCGGGGTTAGAGAAATTTTGCGCCAAACAGGACAAAAACTCACAAAATCATCGTTCTTGTGCATTCGATTAGCTTCGTATAAAAGCGACGCGATTTTGTAGAGCTCTTTGACGGCGTATCCATCGGCGGCGTATAATTTTCGAGTATTGAGTTTGATGTTTGCTTTTGAAGCCTGCATGCAACGGTGATAGTCTTGAATGTGAGCGATAGGCTTTGGGATAATATCAAGAAAGAGTGTCACCATAAAAGTCGCGATGGACTTGATAAAGTGCACACGATCTTGTTCCGTTTCAATGTCGTCCAAAATATCGACAGATGGATCGTAGCTGAGAAGTAGAATACGCAACGCGATAAAATAAACCAAATGTTGATGGGCACCAGTTAAAATCGCTACTTTTTGACCAGCCAGAGCAGAATATCAGCAACCGCGTCAAAGTTGGACTGTCTGAACGAGTCCATGGAGATGAGACGCGGGTATCCGAGTGCGCGCATCTTTTCGGTGAAGCTGCGAAGTTCCCTGAAAGACATTAGTGATTTTGTGCGTGATAAAATATATGCTGACAATTTGTTGCATAAAATTTAAGTAAAGTAAAATGGTTGAATATTTCAGAAAGTAAATTATACTGAGCAAACAGAGATGCGTCACCAACTGGGCCAAGTTCTTGGTTCTCGCGTGCAGCACATGTCTGTATGCCAGACAGGGCGAAGTGGGGAGATGCTTATCGTGGGTGCCAGCGACGCCGGTGTCTCTGTCAAACAAGAGGCTTAACTCGTTCGTAAAAAACCAGGCCACCGCCAATCGCCGCCACGTGCACTTCCACCTGTCCGCAAAGCACGCCGGCTCCATCCGTGTCGAGTGCACGCATCTCATCGATAAAGACGGCGCCGTGAATGCGCTCGCTGTGCGTGTCAAGGGCGAGACCGTCGTTGCCGCGGTGTCCGTCCAAGGTCGCGTGTTTGTCTACGCCGCGTCGTTTTCCGTGCTTCCTTTCATGTGGAGAAGTATCGGCGAGTTGGACGCAGACGTAAACTGTCTGGACTGGAGCCATGACGGTATTTACACTTATTTTCGTGCGGAAGTTGGAACTGACGCGCGCTCGCAGCTTCACGTCTGATTGCTGGTGGAGCAAGCTACCATTTGTGGGATATTCATCAAGACACGGACAGCATACTCATTTGGCACCAACCGTGAGTTTTTCAGCGTCCGCATCCAAGCTTTCGAAAAGTCAATTTCCATCATAAATTTCAGCGCCGCATCACCTGTATCCAAAATCGTCTTTTCGCCCGATTCCAAATTCTTTGCGTCTCTTGCCGAGGTATTGCTCTTGCTAGTGAAGTGAAGCAACGCGTTCCTGACTGCGTATTCCAGAACGACAGATTTCTGAAAGTGTGGTACAAATCAGATCAATTGAAAGGTGAGGGACTTTGAAATTATCGTCACATAACTAGTATCAATCTCTAAACCCATGACAGAAATTTCTTTCGACTTCGTGTACATTTCCCATCCGATCCATGTTGTGAGCTTCGAATGGAGGTATCCTCACGAAGACGCTGTTTCGAATTCTGTTAGAGATAAGCCATCACCCAATGCGTTGATATCTGTGACGCGTGACTCTACTGCTCGTATTTGGGTCCCCACTTCATCAGGCACGTATCCTTTTGCGTATTCAAGTTCATCAGGGAACAACAGCAGTTCAAACATCAATTCGGGCACCATTCCTTCACCAGTCGAGTTTCAAATGCGCGCAGCGATCGTTCCTGACGTGAAAACAACAATTCATTGGATTCAACCGTACGCAGTATCAAATGCCTTTGGATTCGCATCACGTGACCCGCGACGTGGATTATCCTCAAAATCGAAAATATCCGCGAGTAGTTCTGGAATGGGATTCTCAGTGGAGCAGGACGAAGATGGGCCAGATCTTTTGTTTGGTGTGACTGAGCAAGGCGGGATTCAAGTATGGGGAATTACGGGGTTGATGGAGGGGAGAAAGTTGCACCATCGCAGGATTCCAAAAGTGATGCTGATGCTCAAAACCGTCGATGGTACCCTGTCGCAATTGGACTTCGAGGCGTTTCAGGGGCGAGTGGAAGTTTCGCACATTGCCAAGATGGATTCAGGTACTTTCTGATTACCTTTCAACAACCTGATACATTTTTAAACCTTTCGAATAACCTGATACATGATTAACCATACCTACCAACCTTTTAGCCATCTATTTCCCACCCCAATTGAGTATTCTCGCGCATTCTCCATCCAGTGGATTACTCAACGTATTCAGTTTAAATCTTGACGAGTTTTTGGGCGCCCACAGTGAAAATGTGTCGCGTTTTCAGCTGGATGCCTCCTGGTGTGGGCACATGGCTGGAACTTGGACGCGCGAATTTTTCCTTTCTCCCAACTTGGGTCTGATTGCCAGCGTTGCTTCAGATAGTGCGGCAGGAGATGTTGCTTACTTTAGTTGTGCGAACGACGTTGTGGTAAATTAGTTGACTGATTATGCATTGCTTGTAACTAATACAGTTCCTTGTTCTGTGTGTGTGTATGCTCTATCTAATGCCAGAATAATTCGCGGGTTTCGGAAGGATTAGATCTTATTACTCGATCAGAATATTTCACTACATCTGAAACTAAGCCGGCGGAAATTTCAATCGCGTGGGTTCCGAATTGTTGAGTCTTCTTTTTCTTGATCCTTTGGAGGCCATTGGTAAACAAATCTGTTGATGATCATATACTTCTACTTTTGCTGCATTAGACAAAATCGCAATCGTGAGCACTGGTTTCAACGTATTTCTAGACTACGTCGGGCAGTCGAGCGAGACTTCCGATTCATCTGCCACCACCCATATTTCCCTTCAGCAAGCATCTCTCATATACCCCATCACGCTCCTACAAGCTGTGTTACCGACTCCAAGTGTGCGCTCCAGCCACCCAAATTTCAAAATTATCTGGGTGCTGGGTTTGTGCGGAAGAGATGGTCGTGTTATTGTTTGGCAAGTGCGCCTTTGGCCTGAAACTGGGCAATGCGATGGAAGCGAAATCATTTTGGATACTTCTTTGTCGATTTCGCATGGAGCTGAGCGTTCCGTCGGAGGGTTCAATCTGTTTTCGCTTGTCCATGGGCAGGAGGAGAATGAAGATTGCGGAACTATTTTCGGAACGCTTTCTTCAGAGGGAATTCTATCCTTCTGGGGCCTTGCAGTTAGTTTGGACAAAAACATGTCAACCGAAGTGGGACTTGTGAGTCGAGGGCAGATATCTGTTGGACAAGGCGTTTCGAACTTGCGCGTGGACATGTTTGGAAGTATTGCGGCTGGTGAGAATTATTTATTTTGACTGGTCTCCAACTTGAAATCTGATGATCATGCAGTGCGCAGAATCGATGAGTCCGACTGGCAAGTGAGCGTATGGCGAACCCAAATTGAAGACAATGAATACACTGAAATCTGGAAAAAGAAGTGGAGGTTAGTGATACACTTGCATATAGGCATTCTGCAGGTGAGGCTCACTGACCATCCTGTTGAATTTCAGCTCTGAGGTTGTGATGGCAGATATCACAGTGACTTCAGACGGGCAAAGCTTGATTGCAGCTGCTACAAGATCAGGCGTTGACGTGTTCTGCCAGAATCGGTCCGAAGCTTTCGATAGTCCATGTGAATGGATTCCAGTTTCGGAGATGACGCTTTCTTGGTAATCGGGTCCAAGTTAGACTATTACTGAAACTAATTTTGCATCCTCTATATTCCTCCAGGGAGGATGAAGTCAAGTGTATTGGCTGGCTTCCGAATGGTTCTCTGGCTGTCAGTCTCGCGTCAAGAGGGTTCGCCGTCTTCAATAAGTGGAAGGACACATCTCACGCCGATTCCCTTCAAGGCGAAACTGCTCGACTTCCCTCCACGCTCCAAAGAACCGTTGCACGCATTAACGGGCGTCTTCCAGATTATCATCCATCGCAGCTGTTGCATTACGTGATTTGGGCAAAGTATGAGCTCGTTCAGTTCATCTTGTCTGTGGTCCATGGATACGTACGATTGATGAGCCAAGGTGGGAGGATTAAACTGATGAGGGAAATTCCGAGCACTCTTTGGAAGTTTTTTGAAGAAGAAGGTGCGGCAGCGGGTGGCGCTGGTGCGAATTACGATGCATTGTTTTTGGAAGAAGGCGAGCAAAGCAGGTGAGATGTATATCATCGCTCCTATCATTCTCAGGTGTGAACTAAAACATGCGGGTAAACTGTTACTAGTGGAGTTGAGATTGGAAGTTTCACGAAAAGCGATCTCGACTACCTGGTAGAGCATTTGACAGAACATCAGATCCTGCTCCCGTATTTATCTGCCGAAGATCAAACCAAGTTATTCGCAATAATGAACTCGTTTGTGCAAGTGGAGCAGCAGAAGCGATCCATTGATGAGAACGGGGCCCGTTTTGTGTTTTTTGCGAGGCTGCTGTTGTCTGCACTTCCTATCGTTGAGGGAAAAGCTGTGGCAGTTTCAGAATCGCTTTCCACGAGAGATATTTCATGGGCCTTTTACTCTGATTCTCAGGTACGCGCTCGTAACCTGCTGTTTCCAGCTAATAATGAAGTACCCTACACTCAGGACTTTTTGGTAGATTTCACAAACCAATCATTCAACGGAAAACCGCTGTGGAAAGATGTCAGATCGCTCGGGATGGGATTCTGGCTCCGGAATTCCGAGTCTCTTCGACGCCAAATCGAGTCCATAGCACGAAATCAATACATGTCCAATGAGGAAAAAAACCCCGTGGATTGCGCGTTGTTTTACATTTGCTTGCGCAAGAAAAACGTTCTGTTGGGGTTGTGGAAGTTGGCGTCGTCTCATCCTGAGCAAGGAGCCATGCTCAAGTTTTTGGGGAATGACTTTGCGGAGGAGCGATGGCAAAAGGCAGCGGTTAAGAATGCATTCGCTTTATTGGGAAAACAGCGCTATGGTGAGGCTTGATTGCAACTATTTAAGAAGTACCAGTGTTTTGATTGCCCAATATGCCTGCTTTCCAGAGTATGCGGTCGCGTTCTTTCTGCTTGCCGATCGTTTGAAAGATGCCGTGAATGTCTGTTTGAAACACTTGAAAGACTTGCAGTTGGCAATTGTGCTTTGTCGCGTCTTTGAGGGTGACGAAAGCGCGACACTCGCTGACACGTTGAAGTCGAACATTCTGCCAGAAGCTTTTTCAGTTGGAGATCGGTACCTCATCAGTATGGTCTACACACTGCTGAAGGAGAAAGAAAAGGCACTCAAAGCAACAATGGTGAGTCGCAGGTGTTCGTTTTGCAGGTTATTGAATTCCTATCATTTCCAGATGCCGCTCAAAAGTTTCACTGACATTCCGGAAACGACATCCACACTCGCTGGCGATGCAGCCGATCCGCCGTTGCTCGTAATTCACAACCATTTGTCCAAAACCTACAAAGCCATGCGTGTGAAAGATGTGGAAAAAATCCCGGCAGGCGTGCAGTTTGATTTCCTTTCAAGCGGAGCGGTTATATATGAAAGTATGGCATGCCCTGGACTTGCATTGGACATGTACGCAAGAGCACGCGATGCTGCCGCTGCCGCGGTAATTGAACGAACAACTACAGTGGCAAGTGCACCGTCAGCCACAAATCAGCAGCAATCAGATAGCATTGATTGGGGGCCACCTGTATCTGCAAATCCCACCATGGATTTGAGCGCTCCCGTTTCATCGCAACCATCTGGAGGGATGGATTGGGGTGCCCCTGTGTCGCTTCAACCATCTGGAGGAATGGATTGGGGAGCTCCCGTTTCATCGCAACCATCTGGAGGGATGGATTGGGGTGCCCCTGTGTCGTCTCAACCGTCTGGTGGTATGGACTGGGGAGCTCCTGTTTCATTGCAGCCATCTGGAGGGATGGATTGGGGAGCGCCCGTATCATCTCAATCGGCCGGAGGAATGGACTGGGGCGAGCCAGTTGCACGAAAACCAGCCAACGAGCTTGACGAGTATGAAGCTTTTAAAAATTCCATGAAGTCCGATGAACCTGACGAATTGGAGCTTTTGGAGCGGGAATTGGAGCTTGCTGAACAAAAGAATGCTCCTGCTGTTACCACTTCCACTGCCGAAGAGCCCACAGTACAAGTCACTTTGGATACGAATCAAATGATGCAAGTGTCCAATATTATTGAAAAGATTCGATTCCAGCAGTGGAAAATGGCGATTCGGATGATTCACGCATTATACAAGCCAATTGCCGTTGTGTCGCTGAACATGGACATACTCTCAGTGGATCCAGTGTTCAAAGGCTACTTTGCTCATTTAAACACAGGCCTGCGAAAGCTGTCTGAGCGTGTCGAAATGCCGCTACCAATCCTGGATGCCGCCATAACAACGCGGTTCAAGGAAATGGATGCTTTTGTGGCTTTTGTAGAGCTCCCATGTTTGTCGTCGGATGTGCGGAGCGCGAAGCACTTTTCCGCTGTTTTGGTGGAGGGATCAAGCCATTTGTGTTCACTTGTTTTTGGTGGAGCGGATGCGAGTTACGATGCTGCTTCGGTGGATCCAGTGATTGATTATTCCAAGTACGTTCGAATTCTCGATTGATCTCAAAAAATACTGCTCATAATCTTTTTGTCCGCGTCCAGGCGCATGCTGTGGTCTGTGATTCGTTGGTACGAAAAAGACGAGTCGGTTGATTTGCCTATTAGCGTCTCGGTCATGTCCCAAACAGCCAGCACCGCGTTTTTGGCGCTCACCATCAGTTACCTGAGGTGTAAAGATTTCAGGTCGCTGTGGTGGGTTGTTGGTCTTAGCGATCGCTTTTTTGAGGTTCTTGTTGGTGGAGCCAAAAAGAAGAATCTGAAGCCGCTGATTTTGGATTTGCTCACTCAGCGAGAGCCGATTGTAAGCGCATTTACTACTTGGCCAAGGTTTTCGTGCGAAATCTGACCACCGCCTCTTCACAGATCCAGCCAGACTCCGATAGTGAGGGCGATGACTCTGATGACGATTATTACGGTGAAGTATCTCCAGAGAAAGCTCTCCTCGCAGAAACGCTTCTCGCGTCGATTGCACTTCAACATATTGGACTTGATTTCAAAGTGTTTGTGAAACACATGAAAGAAGGCGGAGCCGTGGAAGATTCGCATGGGTTCCTTTCAGAAAACTTTTTGTCAAAGCTGTCGTCACTGCTTCATCAAATGCATGCGCAAGTTCGCGCTAGTTGGTCTGGAAGCTTGAAATTTAAGATTTGTGAGTTGTTTGTATGTCTTTCCAAATTACATATTAAGTCCAGGCGTTTTCAGCAAAACTTGGAAAATATCTGCTCAACAAGTATTCAAAAGGCGTGTGGGCTCTCATAAAAAGGACTGCAAACATTCGAAAACTCGCGTCACAGATCATTTCCGGGGATCCGAAAGGCAGTTCTCCTGACCAAGGCATCGAAGCCATGTCCACGTCAGATATTCATTCTGAATCAGCGAATGCAAGCGATGAAATTGCTCCTGATGCACCTGTCCAAACGAAACGAACAGTGAAAGTGTACGATGAAAGCTGCTACGAGCTTGTGTTCCGCACCAAGGATATCATTGGAACGTTTGCAATTAATCCGCTCAATAATAATTGCTTTGCTGTGGCAACGCACGACACGATTGTTGAATTTGATCTTGACGCGTCTCTTCACTTTTATTCGGTGAGTTGTCGTCGTTGGTTTTTGCTTGCTTGATAAATAACTAAATGTTTTTTGTCATTGTTTAAACAGAGGGAAGAAGTGCTCGCCAAAAGAAGAGAATCAGTGGATGATTTGGCAATCAAGTCTTCCAAAAAGAGCCTGAAGACGTCGCACTCTGAGAGACTTAACCCTGAGAACGGCGACTTGAGGCGCAACTTGAGTTTTGATTCTCTTCAGCGAGCTGTCAAAGATTCCATGATGGATTTAAGACGCAGAGGTATTTTAATTTCCGACATTTTGCAGATGGACAAACTGGCTTTAATTGCATCAAATATGCAGACTCTGAACTCGACAGCGGCAGAAGAATCCAGCGAAATGTTGTCAGTGTTTCTTCGCTGGAGGCGCATCCCACCCTTAATTACTGTGAGCCCCTTTCACGATAAATAATTGCGTGGTAATGCTTAATATGCACGTTTCTCCCAGACCTGGCCGGCATTGGGGACGGCAACTCAGAATCCATTGTGAAGCTGTACCAGTTTGGTCAGAAGGGCGACCTTGTCGCTTATTCCAGCGGCAGTTCGGCGCGCATCACAAAATGCCGGTTTGATCCTTTCGGCGGACGATTCGGCTGTTCCGATGCAAAAGGAGAGCTGAGGCTGTGGAAGTTTGATGCAACGCAGCAGTCTTTGAATCCAACCCAAGTTTTGCAATGTCACTCTGCCATTACAAACGATTTCTGCTTTGTCAATTCTTCGACTATTCTCGCAACAGCAGGCGTTTCATCAAACGGCAGGTATGAACTTTTTTTTTTCCATCTTTTAGACAACGTGTGCATATTCACTTTATTCGCATTTTTTTTTTTTTTTTCATTTCAGTAACATCTGCCTGTGGGACACACTGCTTCCTCAGCACAAAGCACGCGTCAAAAGCTTCCATGTGACGGAAGGAGGCGCTTACTCCATCGCACACTCTCACAGACATCAAGCCATCATCTCTGGCGGAAAGAAAGGAGACATACGTAAGTAGCGGGAAATGTCGAATTTATTTCAACTCTCTCTGGCTTCAGAGATACTCATTTCAATTTTTTTTTTTTTCCGTGCCAGTTATATTTGACGTGCGTCAAATGCGTCACCGCAAAACTTTCCGCGCGCATGAGTCCACAGTCAAATCTCTGTTTGTCGATGAAAGCCACGGATTGCTGATTTCCGGGGCAACTGGCGGCGACATTAAGGTTTTTGTTAATACTATGTGGACCAGAGCGCGCTTACTTTGAAACTCAATTTTACTCATTTTAAATGCAGGTGTGGGATTTGGAAATGCTTGGAAATGAAGGATGGAATTCGGATGAATCGGCCCTTTCCCGCAAGTTCCCAGCAGGACACTCGGAGAAAGCAAGCGGAATGTCGACATATGGAGTGATGCAGATTTCAGTGAATGATGACCGCATTTACACGTGTGGCGCTGACGGGTCCTTGTCTCGCTGTAAAGTGTAAAAATGTGGCGTCGGAGAAAAAGCGTCGGAGAAACAAAATAAACTTCAAAACTATATTTCTGGTGGCAATCAAAACAAAAAAAATGTCCACCTCCGAAGATTCAGCCACAAACAAGGAAATCTGCATGCCCGGCATCCATCTCGAGCAGCAAAAGGAGAAAGTTGAGCATAAGAAAGGCCGGTGCTGGTGCTGCTGGGAAACGTGCGAAACCCGTGAAAACGCGCTCATCCGAGTCTGCCGCGGCTGCAAAGACCCGGACTTGCAGTTTATCCACCAGCAATGCATCGACGCGTACCTGTCAAAGCTGCCGCCGCGCGAGCACGATCCGGATGACTTGGGCATGAATAACCAGCAGCACTGGGATCCGAACCACGTACCTCGACAAGAACGCGCTGTTCGGTTCTCATGTTCTCGATGCAAAGACGCGTACATTGTGTACGAAAAGCCCGTTGCACTTGTCACTGCAGTGATGCACGACGCGTACCTGAGTCGCGCTGTGTTGTTGTTGCTGCTGAGCACGTTGGTTGTCTTCCTCAGCTGCAGTTACAGCTGGTACTACGAAACATTTGTTGTGCCACAGAAACTCATGTTTGATGTGTGGCTTCCGTTTGGACACTCGTTTCAGCTGGGTTTGACTTTCTTTGCGGGATTGATGCTGTGTCTGTGTTACTTTCTTTGTGTGTTTACGTATTATCTGTTGAAGGACTTTTTTAAATCTGAAGTTAGCCGCCACGTTAAGGCGGCAATGTGAGTGTATAAAAGATAGACCAATAAATAGACTGAAGCACCGAATGTGTTGTGCGTGGAGGTTAAGATGTATGTATTCCAGGCGATCTTTTCGTGTTGCTCGGTTCGTATAAACTTATGGCCAATCATATGCGAGGAGAGCCCATTGGCGATGCATTGGACGCGTTGGAGATGCTGAGCTGTCGTTCTGCAACTGCCGTTCTGCCTGCGCTGCCAGCCAGTTGACGTGTGGTCTTCGCCCCCAAAGAAAAATTTCCGCAAAGGAAACAAAAAGGCGACATCTCGACATTGGTCACGAAAAAGATGACTGTACGATCATAAGGACTCCACGCGACCAACTGGACGCAGGTATAACAAGGGACTCTATTTGGACTATGAGTTGGGTACGTGCCGTAGCGCAAAGATTCTGCAGCTGAAATGGATGGATGGTTGCCTCCTCGCGCGCATATTCTCTTTCGTTTTCTCGTTCATCCATCGGATGTCTCGCGATTGGTCAGTGTGTCTCCCGTGTTTATAAACAGTAAATAGCTCGTGACTTGGCCACATCTCTCCTTTCACACGTCATTTTCATTTATGACTTTTGCCGAGCCACCCAGCAAACCAAAAGGCGACATTTCAACTTGGACAAAACAAACAACACCAACAAAACGAGAATGGATCTGAGTCAGTCCGACGTGAAGCAGCTTGCAAACACATTCGCTGCGGGAGGAGAGCAGGATGCACACGCAAACAACGACGACACCATCACAGACTACGATGTCGAGTGTCTGGACTACTCGTTCCTTCAGACCGCCTCAGCGAAGGATCTGGACCGTCTCGTCAGTCTGCTGCGTGTGCTGAGGTGTGTACTCTATCGTGTTCTCATGTGTGGTTGATACTGCGGGATCTGACTTGTTTTTCCTTGTTCTCTCTCGCAGGTCTGGCAAGGAGGGTATCTACCCCGAACTAGAACGCGCCTTTGAAGACAAGATTGTGCACCTCGATGCGTCGATGGCTGCAAGGTGTGTATTTAGGCTGATCCCACCCTGCCTTCCCGTGCCGCGCCCATTCAGCCCGTCGCTCTCACTCTTCCTCTCCTTCCCATCATCCCTCACGCATGCGCCCCTCCCTCCCTCTTCACAGCAGCGCATTCCAACTCGCTGAACAAACACTCGAAAGTGTGTCTCTGCGGTGCCACCGATTTTAAGTGTTCATGAATCAACTCCGTCATTCAAGGAACAATTTTCCATTTGGTTCCGCCTCCTTCCTTCTCCCTCTTACAGCACATGTCCACTCACACATTGCCCCCCTTCTTCATTCCTCAGGATAAAGGACCCAAAAACACCTCCAAAGCCCACCTTCTCCTGTTCAGACGTGGATGCCGCGAAACTCGACCTGGGAAACTGGACACAATCCATCAAACAAAAGGACTCCATCTTACGTTCGCAAACTGAGGAATCTGGAAAATCTCTGCGCAAAATGGATAGCGCCATCTGCGTGCGCGGGTCTACCGATAAGGACCTTCATTCGGACGAAAACAGCACTAGCAGCTCAGACAATGACGACGACTCCTCTGACCAGCGATCCCTTGTAAATTCAAAAAAACCAGTCCCGAAATCAATTCTCAAAATACGAACCCGAACGTCAAGTCCCTCCTCTGACAATGCTGACGAAGAAAACGATGAGGCACATCAAAAGAAGGCGGTGCGGTTCCAAGACGAAGTTGAAGCACAAGCACGAGAATTGGAGCGCATCAAGAGAAAACAAGAGAAACGTGCTCGACAAATTGAAATGCATTTGGCACATCCCGTCGGTGAAAAAAAGAAGGCCGGTTCGAAACAAGGAAAAAGCCGGAGTCCAAGCCCGTCTCATACGGCTCAGCAGCAGCAGCATCAAAAGACTAGCGCTGACCGTATCTTGATCAAAGAGGTCGACAGCAGCAAATTGCCTGAGCCGAAAAAGATGTTGATTCAAGAGGTCAACAGCGAAATGAACATTCAAACCACCGAGGCGCCACAGCAAAAGCATCGGATAAAGTCCTTCGATTACGGAGCCTGGGATAAATTTGACGTGGACAAAGAGCTCGAAAAGCTGGAAACCACAGAAGCCGACATTTCAGCCCAGAAGGAAACAGTCAACTCAACGCGGATATCAGAACCCTCTGTTGTCAAGAATGCAAAAATTCCTGACGTTCGTCCTTCTCGTGAACTTGAAAACGACGTGATTGCGACTCAATTGGCAGAGCGGGAAAAGGAAAAGGGAAACGAATGCTTCAAAGTGCAAGAGTACGTTGATGCTGTGAGTAAACACGCTCTTTGGCCCTTGCGCTGCCCTGTTTAAGATTCCACAACTTTCCCGCTATTTGTTGATATGCTTGTTACCATTGTTTTGTACCTTCTTTTTTCTGACATGTTTTCACTCCCCCCTTCCCAAAAACAAAACCACAAAAAATACCAATTCATAACAAACCAAACCAAACCAAAAAAAAAACAAAAACGATTGCGATCAATAATAAATAATGCGATTCGATTACTGCAATTCTTTTCGACTTTACGGCGTCTTAAGCTGACGTACTACACAAGAAGCCTCGACATCAAGCCACAAGCAACAGTCTACAACAACCGATCTCTTGTCCATCTGAAAACGAAAGAATATTCGAAAGCTGAGCGCGATGCTACAGGTGAGACACCTCCACACACACAACATATTTACACAAAACAACTGACTTTTTTTTTTTTTTTTTTTTGGAATCATGTCAAAAAGCTGCTCTTGAGTTTGAAGATACATCGACACATTACAAATCATACCTCCGACGCGCATTGGCTCTTTACAAACGCGGGAAATATGTAGACTCGTTACGAGATTTAGACATGGCGCTTACAGTTCCCGCGCCACAAAACGGAACATTTGAAGCAACCAAACTTCGTGCAGAAGTGTTGCAACAGTTTGAAGACGCGTATGGCAGCCAAGAGGTCAAGAAATTGTTGGGTGATGGACAAGTCTTGGCAGAGCGTGGCCGCAGTTTGGCGAAAGACGATGAATATGATGAACAAGAAATGGAAGGCGACGATCGCGGCATGAGTGAAGATGAACAGGTTGAAGGAGAGATTGTGACGCCGCTTGGGACTTCTTGTGGAACTGTGCAACGAGAGTGGGCTGCTGCTCCTGTTTCCAGGAACGACAAAACCAGAGGCCGAACCAAACCATTGGATAAAGGCAAACAAAAGACGGATGGATATCCTGTTTTTGAAGAGGAAGAGGAGATGGAGAAGGGCTATCAGGCGCCAGCAGATGTAGTCCGTGAAACATTAATGAAGCAGCCTGGATTTGCATCTGGATCGGGAGTTGCGCAGGAAAAAGAGTGCGACATTGCGACCGCTGTTGTTGGAAATGTTGAAACTGTGCGAAAAATCGTAGTTGAAGAAGTGGATGAAGACTCTGACGCAGACGAAAGTGATGCAGTGGTGCCTCTTCAAAGTTCGAAACCAGCTCGATCCACTGACAGTCCCTGTTCTGCCACCCCTATGGACAGTCCCAATCCAATGATTGCAGAATCTGTCCCGACTGTTGCGAAAAACGCATCTTACACAAAACCCCGAATCTTCAACCCAGCAAAAACATCACTCGAGTTTGAGACGGACTGGAAAGCATTGAAAAATGACAAACTTGAATGGCAGTCATACATCAGACGCACGCCAGTGTCCTTCTTTTTTAGACTCTTGAGTGGTGTCATGAACCCGAACGTTCTTCCGGATGTTTTTGGCGCTTTTGCTGGAATTGTTGAAGGTAAAAGGTTGGTTTTCATTACATGTTATGGAATGCTGAATGGGGAGATTTTTTTTGCAGACTATGCCGAATTCGTATGCAGCTGTTTGGATGAAATTCAAAAGATTCCGAGACTCAAAGTTCTCCTCAAAATGTCTTCGCGTAAAGAAAAAGCAGGTTTGTTATTTCGTTGAATCCACCGTTTTTGTTCGTCTTCAGTTTCCAGACTAAGAAAAAAAAACAAAAAAAAACAGTGCTGGCAGATTTACTTACGAACCTAGAGAACAAGTTGCCGACGAATGATCGAGCCCAGCGCATGCGGGAGCAGTTTTTGTAGCGATCGATATAAAAACAATAAGAATAATAATAAAATATTAAATAAAACCGTTTTGAACAGGAATTTTTGTTCAAACATGGTTCATACAGCAGACCAACGACTGGCGCAGCTTGTGAAGCATCAAACCTCGGAGCTGCGCAAAAGAATAGCGACGGTAGTGGAGCAAGGTATCTATCTGCCAAATAGCCTGATCGAACACCGATCATGAGTGTGTTGATCCCAACTCCTCTTGATGTGCTCTCAAAATCAAGAGATGCAGCAGTTTACGAGTGCTTTAGAGGCCAGTCTGTTGGTACAAGAAGAGGAGCAGGCAGTCTCGACGCAATGCCAAAACTCACTCGCGTCTCCCCCGCCAAGCCCAGTAAAACAAACTGCGAACGAACACGTTGAAGCAACTCCTGATCCGAAAATGGCAAATGCAGATGCACCCAAAATGGACGCGGAACATGAACCGAAAGATTCTTCAACTGTCGAAAGTGCTGAGACCAAATCTGCGAAAGCTGACGCAATTCCCACGAATGCGGAGAAGGATTTACCGACTGCAGATGCAGATTCAAAACAAGTAAAGAAGGAGAAAAATGCAGCACCAGAGAGGAATGCAAATGGAAAGGGCCAGTGCTGGTGCTGCTGGGAGAGCGACGAGACGGACAGCAATCCATTGATTCGTGTGTGTCATGGCTGCAAGGTGATATCTGAAAATGCTGTCATATCATTCATTAACACGCGTTTTATTATATCCAGGATGTGGACTTGCAGTGGGTGAGAAGCCTTGTCGAAGATTCATTCGCTGTTGTCTTTATAAACGCGTTTCTTCCACAGGTCCATCAAAAGTGCGTGAATTCGTTCGTTTCAATGCTGCCAAAACCGAGGCTCGATCAGAATGGCGTCATTTCAAACTGGCGCTGCTCTCGCTGCAATGACCTTTACAACGTTATTGAGGCAAGTTGATTGCTGTGGATATTGGCAAACACAATCTCATCTATACATCATCAACCATACAAAAGGTGCCCATGACTGCTTGGGGCATCATGTGCGCAGACATGATCTTATTCGGTGCCGTCATGTTTTTCATTCTTTTCTTTGCAATCTTGGTCGGTGCCATGGTCCACCTGCGCTGGAACGAGCTGTGCTTGGTGTTTGCGACGCTTGTCAAGAGTTGGTACGAGTTGGCGCTTGTTTTATTCTGCGCGTCTCTTGGAGGGTGCTTGCATTGGCTCGTGTCGGATCTTGCAAAGGAGCACATGATCCGGCATGTTGTTGGAACGCGTGATGTGGACGCACTGTGATGATTACCTATACCTACTTACATTAAACCAACTCTTGATATTCTTTGAAACTGTGCCACTCTAATGATTCTCATTCGTTGCATCTGATGTTCAAAGACAAGCTGGTTGAGAATGAAGCACTGCGACACTACCACCTTTGGATGAAGGATATAGACTGGAGACGCTTCCTTCGGCTGAAAATGTGCCGTCTACCAATCCACAATGTGTGGAAGTGGGGTTAGCGTAGCCTGGATACAGCAGAAGGCGTGCAGTTGATCAACCTTTGGCTCAGTGGTTAGACTCCAACAACAGTCTGCAGTGTGGCAAGTGCTCCAACAAAATGGAAGATCCGTTGCAACCGAAGGAACTTGTCGTAAAATTTAACCAGATTCCGGCTAAAATGTGGAAGGTCTGATCACGACCCACACTCACTCAGACACTCACCCAACGCACACACACACACACACACACACACACACACACACTCATCCTTACACATACAAACACCCTCTCTTCGAACCATCGATTCAGGTCGTCTCAAGCGTCGCCGATTTCTGGGGCGACATATCCACAATCAACCCATCCACCTTGTCCGGCGCAATCGATATCGTTGTCGTGCGAGGGAAGGATGGCGAACTGGCGTGCTCTCCTTTCCATGTGCGGTTCGGGAAGCTGGTGTTGCTCAGACCCACAGAGAAGAAGGTGTGGCGATAATTTCCCATGTGGCTTTGTTGGTCATTCTCATCTTGTTTGTTTCACAGGTGGTCATTACTGTCAATGAGACAGCCGTCGATATTCCAATGAAAGTGGGCGAGGCAGGAGAAGCATTTTTTGTGGTTGAACTGGACGAACTCGAACACGCTCCGTCTGAGTACGCAACGTCACCGATCATTAAACCTGCCACGCTATTTGCAGAGGTAGTAATCTCATCTATACTCTGGGGATTCTGAGTAAGCGCGAGTAAATTAGATGCCAACGGAGAGCTTTGATCTGGGTGAGGCATCGGAGCCCAAGCAGATTGATGCGGACAACAATAGTTTACCTGATGGAGCCAATGCACCGGAAGGAGAAGTTATCGAAGGTACCTCGTCGCGTCGAAGCTTTGAACTATAATTAAAGACGACGTCGAAATTTAAGACAACGGCGCCATCACTGACACGAAGAAAGCCAACATGGACCCTTTGGAAAATCAGATCGCAAGCATGAACATAAAGTAAAAGGAATCTATTTAGCGGCATTTTAAAAAAAAACGGCTTTCTAACTTCCATGACTTCGAACGCTCTGCAGCAATGAACAAGAACTGGGAGTACCAAACATGCATGGGCCCAATTACATGCCTGTGGGTTCACCTGATTGGCAATGGAACTGGGGAGGACTTCCAAAGAAAAAAGAATCAGATCAGCAAGAAAACGGCGCGTCCGCTTTAGCCGATGGTAGCAACCTTGGAACATCCAATACCGCCGCAGCGACTGGGATGGCTGGAACTACCAGCGATCTTTCAGTCGAAGAAAATTCTGCAGTCGAAGGAGCCATGGCGTTGAATGAAAAAGTTCCTTTACCGTTGGCGAGCAAGGCTCCTGTTGCCTCATCTTTAACCGCTGCATTGCAAAAGGGGACTTCCACAACAGCTGCTGCATATACTTCATCTTTGTCTGCATTGCCCGAATCTACTGTAATTGACGTGCATCAACCGTCAGTGACTGTTGGCGAAAAGGTTGACAACTACCTGTCCTCCTTTCCCGATCACATGGCACCTCCTGATAAACCGCCTTCATTGAGAGCGACTAGTCCGTCTCCAATGTCGTACTTGGATTCGCGGATGGCATCTTTGGTAAACACTCAACACATCCCTTTGATATTATTTTTCATGCGTGGCTGACGATTTGGATCAAGTCCGCAGTTCCTCTCTTGTCGAACCCACCCGACTTTACAGATCTATCCGCGCAATTTTTCGAATTGAGCTTGTGTGGGAAATCGGCCATCGCTTCAGCTCTCACTGCACCTGTCAATCCCGCAGAAAACTCTGATTCCGCAATCGAATCGGCCTCCCGAATTTTTGTCGAACATCAAATCGACTACAACGCTTTCATTGCGGACCCTTCATCAATTATATCGAACCCGAATCTGATTGTTCGATTGAAAAACGGAAGCGGTGGATATTATGATTGGAGCGTCATTGCCCCTATTCTCATCTCTTGGATGGCGTTCGGAAAGAGTTTACCCGAAGACGAAATGCATCGATTGATTCAAAAAAGCTTGCGCCATCACGAAAGAACCTCAAACACAGATAGAACTGCAGGAAATGGAGATGGTGTTGGAGGAATGGGAGAAACAGGACCAACTTCAGATGAACCACGAAAGTACAGCAGTTTTGGAAATCTGAGATCCTGGTGGAGTAGGGGTGCTCCTGCACCTGCATCGGGGCCAACAACGGCAGCAGCAGCAGCATTAAATGGAGCAAACGCTGGAGCAACAGGAACATCTCCACCTGCAGAAGCTACTGCTGTTGCTGTGCCTGACATTGCAGTCAGCGCTTCATCTCCTCCACATGTGGCGGGAAGTGTAGACGGTGCTGCCGACGGCCAAAGCGTCGACGACGAAAAATCAGGGGCGGAACGAAGGAAATACATCAAGTCATTGCGAATGACGAGTGAACAGTTGAAAGGATTAAATCTGAATAAGGGCGTGAATACAATCAGTTTCAGCGTAACGAGTCGGTTACAGGGCACTGCGATTTGTACGAGTAAAATCTTCCTGTGGGAGCATGATACGCGCGTTGTGATTAGCGATGTGGATGGGACTATCACAAAGTGAGTGAATACTGTTTGGTTGTCAATGAACAGTCTGTTTCTCTTTTACTCAATGTTCTGTGTCTCTCTCTTCTTCAAAGATCAGATGTTTTGGGTCACGTATTTACAATGGTCGGGCAGGATTGGACGCATTCCGGCGTTGCATCGTTGTACACAAACATTCGAAAAAACAATTACCAAATACTGTATTTGACATCGCGCGCGATTGGTCAGGCAAATTACACGCGGGATTACTTGAAAAAAGTGGATCAGGACAAGTTTAAGCTGCCAGAAGGTCCTGTCGTCATGAGTCCTGATAGACTGTTTACTGCCTTTCACAGGTACACTTTATTACTGAAAAAGGTTTTTGGGGTTCCTCTTCGAGATGAACTCATTTTTTTTTCGATTTTTCAAAAACTAGAGAAGTGATCCAGCGTCGGCCGTTCGAATTCAAAATCGCTTGTCTACGCGACATTCAGCGCCTATTTGGACCCAACGCTCGACCCTTCTATGCGGGTTTCGGCAACCGAATCACCGATGTGCAATCCTATCGTGCAGTTCAAGTTCCACTCAGTCGAATTTTTACAATCGATCCAAGTGGAGAAATCAAACTCGAATTCACACGAGGTTATAAAAGCACCTATGCAAAGCTGAACGAAATTGTCGAACGAATCTTTCCCGTCGTTGCTGATCGATTGGAGCATGAGACTGAGAAGGCAGCACGAGAGGTGATTGAACTGGAAGATGGGGTCGAGGAAAATGATTGGGAAATGTGGAAGCAGTATTTGCCGGAAGCCTATGCGAATATGAGTGTTGAGGCTAAAAAGGAGAGCGGTTTGCCGATCGACGATGATGAGGAAGCAGCTCCAGCCGAAGTGCCAAGTGGGACAGATCACGACAAACCCGGGGACGGTAGTAATTCTGTGGAAAAGCAAGGAAAAGATGGAGAGGATGAAGAATACGAAGAGGGAGAGGAGTATGAGGAATACGAAGAGGAGGAGGAGGAAGTGGATGGAGAAGCTTTGGAAAATATGGTGAGCTCCTTTGTTGAGGTTTCGACTTGAATTACTGCAGCTAACCTTACATCCCGTAATACATTTAGATGGCGAGTGAAGACGATGAAACACTACGGCTTCGAATGGCAGAAATGAAGAAATACAAATTTTAGTTGCTGACGAAATTTACAAGCTTGTGCAATGGAATCAATAAGCAGTTACTTTGTGGAAAACAGAAGCCGGTTAATGATTCTGAGCACCAATATTTTGAAGCCATCAAAAAGCTGTGTAAACCCAATTCAAATGCAGCAGAATTTATTTATAAAAATACGGATATGGATATGTGAAAGAAGATAATAGTTTCAGTGTTCCAAAATAAAATAGTCGGGGAGGGCCTTCAAGACACTTGGCAGCAGGTCTTGGACTTCGTAGGTGCTTTGCACAAACCCAGTCTTTTGCAAGTACTGATAGTGCGTTTCAATGGTACGGACCGAGAGGTCCATCGTTTTGGCGAAATAGCCGTCAATGTTTTGGAACATTTCCACGGGATCTTGCGCCGAATTTAGGGCCTCGCGGGCTTGTGAGACCAGTTTGACAATTCCCAGTTTTGTTTCGTCGTCCTAAACAGAAAAAAGTGTTATCATGAGGGAAAAACACAAACATTTCAATAGTAGCAAAAGGTTACCAGTGCATCGATCCACCCGTTTGGATCCTCTGTTGGCTTTGTTTCCATCGCCGGCTTCTTTTGGTCCAGAGTCGCGGGGTCAACCTCTTTCTGAGGAGCTGGAGTTGAAGCTTCGGTGGAAGCAGCGGCGGTGGTGACTGGCTCGGGTTGAACAATGGTGGTTGTGGTTTCAGTTTCCTCCGTGGATGTCACAGTAGCTTCGGTAGTTGAGATAGCAGTCTTAGTGGTTGGTACAAGGACCGCGCTGGTGGTCGCAGGTGCAGTGGCAGCGTCAACTGGCTTGATTGAGACGTCGACCACTGAAGACGCAGCTGGAGTAAGGGTGCTGGTTGGGACAATCTTGGCTGGAGGGGATAGGGTGTTCTTGGTGGGGGAAACACTTGGAACGCGGGCACAAGCAGTTGGGCTGTTGATGGCAGGCGGGATTAGAGTGTTCTTATCCGGTAGGGTTGGGAGAACATTAGCACTCTCCACAGTCTAAACAAAAAGTAAGAGTCAATATAAAACAAAGGCAAACGTCAAAGAATAGCAACGATTGGTACCTGTTCAGATTTCGACTGTTTTGGTTCCAGTTCCGCTGTGGACTGTGCCGCTTCCATTTGAGCGCGCTTTTCTTCCAGCTTCGGCTCCACGGTCTAAAAAAAAAAAACCAGTGTCATTATTTGAAAAAAAAAGTTAATAAATCATAAATATTACCAGTTCCATCTTCGAATCTTTGAGTTCCGTCTGTGCCTCTGTCGGCCTCGCTTTTAGCTGCGTCCACTCCAGAGTCGCATCTCTTTGATTCACGGATGGCCGTTTCGGCATCAGTTTTTGTCGGTTTCTTTTCTCGTGTTCCAGCCCCAGATCCGCCCGCTTGATCGTCGGTGATTCAGTGACAACATGAGACCGAGCTTCTTGCTGAACTGGCTGGCGTGGGACCTCCTGGCGTGGGACCTTCTGGCGTGGGACATTCTGGCGTGGGACATTCTGGCGTGGGACATTCTGGCGTGGGACCTTCTGGCGTGGGACCTTGGGATTGACTCGTGTTGCCTGGACCGTCCGTTTCGTGTGCTTGAGTGGGGAATCTTTGGAAAAGAAAATTTCCTCATCCTCGTCTGGCGGAGGCAATGGCACCCTGCTTGCAACGTTGACCAAAATTGCGTCGGTCGGCAATGACGGCTTTGACGGACCAGCTGCGCCTGAAGGACGACTGATGTTGGCTGCTACTGACACAGCCGGGCGTTGAGCTGGGATTGGAGAAACGACGGTGGTCGGTGGATTCCCTGAAGTTGACGCTGGCGGTGACAGAGTGACGACTGGAGATGGGACAGTTGCTGCCAAACCTTGACTAATGGGATCTGGGAATTCGGCGGCTTTGTTCATCTTGGCAGGCATTGGTGCGGGTTTTGCGGCAGGTTTTTCAACCAGCTTTGGTGACGGCGGCGGGGTGGCTACGGAGATTCTTGCAGGCGTGGCTTGACTGGAAGTGGTAGCAGCCATGTCGGCCGACTTGGGTGGCAGAGGTGGTTTGGCATCAGCAGCGGTGGGCTTGGCAGAGAGATCGGCTGGCGTTGGTACCGAGAGCGACGGAACTGGAGGTGGCACCGAAGCCACCGAATCTTGACTAATGGGATCATGGACTTCGGCGGCTTCGGTCATCTTGACAGGCGTGGCTGGGTGGTTGAACGTCGCAACAGGTGTTTCAACCAGCTTCAGTGATGGCGTTGAGGTAGCAAGCAGGTCGGCCGACTTTGGTGACAGAGATGGTTTGGCAGTTTGACACATCGGATTGGACTTGTCGGAATGTGGGTTCCCAATCTGAGCTTGGTTGGACGCGATGGTTGGTGCGGGGGCGGTCGACTTTGGCAGCAGCGGGGACAGTGTGCAAGTAGAGGCAGCCGATGGTGAAGGTGCGGCGGAAGATGTGGGTTCAGCGGCGACAGCAATATCGGTATATGCTGATTGTGCGGCAGCGACGGTGGGTGTAGTGGATGAATTTGATGAGGAAGCAGTGGCAGCGATTGTGACTGCCAGAGCCCGACTAATGAAATCAGTCAAAACTTCAGCAGACACGGCCACATTTTTCAGCGGCCTGCACGTGTAGCACGCTCCCTTGGCGGCTCTTCCTTTAAAGCCTTGAATGAAGTCGATGCGATTGAAAACACCACGGCGAAGAAGCTGTTCATAACTTGCTTGATCAGTAAAACTGTCAAGAAATCAAATGAACTAAAAAGAACTCACGCGTCTTGCCGTTGCCGATTCCGCACAAGCGGCGTCTCGTTGAGTTCTCGTTGTTTGAAGCAAGATCGCATGCTCGGCTTTGGTGACTTGGAGTACTTGGTCGGTGTGAATGACGTGTTGGTCCAGCTTGTTTCTGGCCAACTTGGCCTCAACTGCCAATGTCTTGATCAATTTGCGCTGGTCGTGCATTTCCATTTTTTGGTTGGTCAACGCTTGAGCAGTGCTGTGGTGCAAGCGCCAGAGGACGATAACGACCGCGGTGAGAGTAACGGCAGTGATAAGCTGCCAGATAAAGTGAGAGTGTATGTTAGGACGCCACAGCAACAACTGAGGTTAAAGATGAAATGAAAAGATGTGAAGAGGAGAGGGCGTGGGGAGGGAGCGGATGCCAAGCAAAGCAAACAAAGATGTGGGGTAAATCCAGTCCCGTGGCCTCAGCCCAGCTTTCAGAAAGGTGACGACGCGTAACGGACATACAGAGGTATACACGCAGAGAATCCAGTGAGAGCCATGCATCTGAAGAGTCGAGCTCCAATCCGACATCGCAGCGACATGGGAGGCAGGAGACAAGGGAATGTGGTGGTGTGAGGGTATGTCTCACCTCGAACGCACGCCCCCAAGCGGCGAGGAGGACGGCAATGATAGCAAACATAAGCGATGTAAATTCGTGTTGCATGTTGTTTTTGAGAAAGAAAAAAAGCGGGGTGCTTGAAAGTTCGGACGTTTAAATACTTGGGTAAAATTGCATGAATTCGACATTGAGCGGGACGGCCCCGGTCTCCATCAGCGTCTTCAGCCGCATTGAACGAACAAGTCTGCGCATGCGTTGTCTCTGCAGGTGTCGGGGTGGTTGAGGCAGGTTCAGTCCCGTCCCCATCGGCGATTTGCTTTCGAGAAGAGCTTCAGTTCGTGCAGAGTTCTGATTCAGCAGCCTCGCACGTCAAACACTGGCACGTATTTGTTGAAGCACTGGTTCCGGCTGTTTCAGATGTTTCTACTTCAGTTCGTGTTTTTTTTCGTCCGTCACACGTTCGAATTTTAAAGGGCAAAGCCGTGCCTCCGGAAAACTTCCCACTGTCATCTTTCAAAGTTGCTCCGCGGAATAGACATAACGCCTGTTGAAGAATTCAGCTCGATTCGTGATTATCGTTGACTTGAGTTTCGGTTTTCCGTTCCGCGTTTGATGATTCATCAGACCAAGTCCGTTTCGAATCTGTCTCCGAGTTGATTCACAATGATATCACTGTTTCTTCGATTCAATTCATACGGACATGCCGCCGGAGTTGGCTTTGCTGGCAAGAGCGAAGTATTGCTGAAGGTGCTGTTGGGATGACCTGTGTGGAAGATTGAATTAGAGGAAGCGCAAAACCCCTCGGGCTATCCTTACCCTTCCTCTAGGAGCATTGCTTCACCGTTGCATCTGCCGCCGTCGTGCATATGAGGACTCTGTTGACGGTTGATTGATCCACATTTTAAAGTCTGTTTATTTTGTCTCAACAACGCGCCATGCGAAATCCGGGGTTTATTTGATTCTGGGGTTCTCTTCAAACTGCATTCACGTTGATGACGAAAGCATATAATTGGAGTTCTTCCGATCCGGCAAAGTCAGCGACTTTTGATGAACAGTGAACAGCTCACGGGATGCGCCTACTCCAACTTAGCCCACATCTCACAACGCTTTTATATGGCAAGTGAGGACGATGAAAGGTCTCTCTCTGCTTTGAACACAAAGTTTCGATTTACAGTAAATACATATTTCCCATCGTGAAACAATGGCAGGAGAATGGTGACCATTCACGCCCCCCAACAAAAGAGAAGCTGAACTCTGGCCATGAAACACAACCAGGGACGGCCAATTCGCTCTTCTATCTGCAACAATCGATGACTCATTCTCGACTGCCGTCGAGATGAAGGCAGCTGCTAATGCTGGGATCGAAACAGAAAACTACAAGAAACACTTGGACGCCAATGCGACCGCATTGCGAGAAGGCGTTTCAAGGCTCGAGAAGCTTCTGGAGAGGGAAGAGTTGGCCAGAGTCAGGTGAGGACGCTTGTTCAGGATTTTTTAACTGTGCCATAGCGTGCCGCCACTGAAATGAATTTCACTGTGTTCAGGCCAAAGGACGAATTAAGACGGTGGGAAGGACAGTTGCTGTCGTTATCGAAACAGATTGACCGGTTGGATTTGATGAGGCCTGGGAAGGAGGAAACCCGGGACCGAGATACTGCAAGGTCAGAGATGGCCGCATCGAATTTACTCTGCTTAGTTTTCAAACTGAGCGCCTTCGTATTCAGGAAACAACTTCTTCAATCTCGTCAGCAAAGGGCGGCACTCCTTTCGGCTTCCGCATCCACTTCGTCATCCTCAGGGGCGGCAGCGTTGTTGTCCAATGGCGGAAATCAGAACGAAAACGACACTGAAGCATTACAAACTGGCGAACTCTTACAACTACACAACAGGCTAATCGATGGTAAAGTCTCTCTTGGTCAAACTTCAGCAACCACACTGTTAACATTGGGAAATGCTAGACCAAGACGCGCATTTGGACGTCCTCAGCAACACTCTCTTAAGGCAGAAACAAATCGGAATTCAGATTGGCGAAGAGCTGGAATATCATGTCGATTTATTGCAGCAAACCACCGTTGCCGTTGACGCGACTCAGTCGCGAATTGGAAACGTGAACCAGCGGTTGGGTCATGTGACTGCCACAAGCGGGACAGACATGCGCGCGAACCTGATCATCATTGTTCTGTTTATCATTTTGGTCTTGATTGTATTTAGCTGAAAGAACTATAAAACATGAACTTGTGCATTTGTTTCCAATTTCCATTTCTGCGACCCTTGCATGCAGCCAAACATATTCACTCGGTGGGCATCTCGACAGGGGACGAGTCGCGTCGCAGTTAGTTCCCTCAACAGACCGAAGCAATGACCGCTCGAGCAACTCTGTTCCAGCGTGGCTTTTACTGTCGGGGCTGAACATTCGATACAAGAAGTGGAGGTTCTGAGGCAATTGTGTGCTGTATATGATCTTCCGAAGTTTGTGTTTTTGTGCTTGTGAGCAAAAGAACGACTGAATGCATTTGAATGCGTGTTCGAACGGTCGAACAATCGGACTGTAATTATCACGACAACACTGCTTTTGAAAACAGTTTGGACCAAGCGCAAGCGTGTGTACAACCAATCGATTTGGGGGCAATCAAGATCATTTAAATAAACTGGTGGAGGAGGCATTTCAGAGTCTATCCGAGGACCACTTCACAAGAGACGTCGCAGAATGTCATCGCTGTTTTATTTCCTTCCGGAAGAACAGTTTCAAACCTCAGCGCAATATAAACCACACCATCTCGAATCGAAGATACTCCATTACAATTCCCTCCCCATTTTCTTGTCAAATCTAAAGAAGTAAAATGGATGAGCATCAGTGTATACATCGCACCACAAAAAGGGTAACAAAAAATTCAACAAACCTGCAGATCGGATTCTTTTGAACCATGTCAATGTTCACCTTATGTCCCAGCAATTCACGAATATCATCGTATCCATACTTGATCATTGTGGGCCGCTCCAATCCCAAACCCCAAGCAATCACGCTCACGTCTTCGGGAAGACCCAGAGTACGCAGCATTTCTGGGCGGAACATACCAGAGTTTCCGATTTCAACCCATTTGCCCAGACCTAAAAAAATTAACAGAGTCTGTCAGTGCCCTGAAATAGACATCTGAAAAATGCGTACCATCATGCCATGAGAAAATCTCCATACTCGGCTCGGTGTATGGGTTAAAGGCTGGCTTAAACTTGATTTTTGGGATTCCCAACTTCTGGAAGAAGCTGTGCAAGACTCCAATCAAGTCACCCAGAGTCAATCCACGGTCGGCAACGACTCCTTCAAGCTGATGGAATTCGGCCAAATGTGTCGCGTCCGTAGTTTCGTTACGGAAAACGCGATCGATGGAAAAGTATTTGACGGGTCTGAATTCTTTCTGTGTGGGCGCGATTTTTTTTTGGGTTCGAAAGTTTTCAGAATCCAATTCGAGACGTTAGGGAAATGCGATCGAACCTCTTGCGCGAGCTTGTACAGCATATTTGAACTGATTGCAGTTGTGTGTGTGCGGAGAATTAATTTCTCGGCTTCTTCTTTCTTCCAGTCGTATCCGTATCTATCGGAAAATTGAAAGATTAGTCGGCGAATAACATCAAATGCAAGAAGAGTCAGAATATACCCGATACTGCCGTATCCTCCCACAGAATGAACCTTCTTGACCCT
>QEAP01000160.1:0-52041 GCA_006535975.1 Chytriomyces confervae
AATGGAGTGAAACTGTCGGAAAATAGTTCAGGAGATTAAGACGGCGGAAATTGTGATGTGTTAGAAATGGTTCAAAATAACAAGTGAATTTCTGAAACCGTGGGAAAATTCATTGATGAATAAACTGTTGCTGCGCATTCTTGAAGCACGAACGTAATCCAGTAGATTACGTAACAGATGATGTGAAAAATCGATTACTTTATTAAAATAACAACTTGACTATTCAAAGGTTTCTTTAGGGTTTAGAGCAGCACTTCAGTTATGGAGAGAATGATCGTTTTCTGGTAAATAATCAAGAGAGGAAAACGAAGAGAAACTGTCGGATAGTTCAGGAGATTGGATGGAGAGGTTCTCAGGTCGAAATTGTTCATCTGAAACCGTATGGACTTGTTTCCTAGCCAATCAAGCATGATGATCTCATCTTTTCAAGCAACAAAAAACAAACACAAAAAAGAAAACGTATAGACTAAAAGGGGTTCGCAATGAACTTCAAACAAAAATGGGCAACAAAACGATCAACAAGAAAAGACCCCGCATGTGTGTGCATTCAGAGTCCTGCCTTTTTCACCTTCTCGACAATATGCTTGACAATGCTGGGGTCGGCAAGAGTTGAAATGTCCCCCAGCTTGGCGCGAATCGCATCATCATCTTCAATATCTTCCAACGTCACCTCACCACCGGCAGCTTTTCTCAAAATGCGACGCATAATCTTTCCACTTCGTGTTTTGGGCAAGTCATTCACAATGACAATCGCTTTGGGGGCCGCAAAGGGTCCAATTTGCGTGCGGACTTGGAAACGCAGTGCGGCAGCAACGCTTGCTTCATCGGCATGGTGTGATTTGAGCGTGCAGAAACAAACAACGGCTTGTCCAGTGAGGTCATCAGCGATACCAACTGCAGCGCTTTCAGCACAGGCAGGATGCGTGATGAGTGCACTCTCAATTTCAGCGGTGGACATGCGGTGACCTGAAACGTTGATGACATCATCGACACGGCCTTTGATCCAGTAGTATCCATCAGTGTCACGGGCAGCACCGTCTCCAGTGAAGTAGAATCCCTTGTAAGGGCGCATGTATGTGTCCAAGTAACGGTTGTGATCTCCATACACAGTTCTTGCAATTGATGGGATGGTTTGACGCAGAGCCAGCACTCCCGTGATTTCCTCGGAACCATCGTATGGCACTTCTTTTCCAGTGTTGGCGTCAAGAATGGCCAAATCAACTCCAAAGAAGGGCAGAGTAGCTGCTCCTGGCTTCGTGGGGGTGCAACCTGGGAGCGGAGTGACGATAATACTGCCAGTTTCGGTTTGCCAGTATGTGTCAACGACGGCACAGCGACCACGGCCGACAACAGTGTTGTACCAGTCCCACGCTTCTGGGTTGATTGGTTCTCCGACAGATCCAAGGACTCTCAGGGACTCCAAACTGTGTTTTTCGACAAACGCGTCACCCAAACGGCGAAGTGCGCGAATGGCGGTTGGGGCGGTGTACAGCTGGGTGAGCTTGTGAGTGTCAACAACTTGCCAGAATCGGGAGGCGTCTGGGTAAGTTGGCGTAGATTCAAAGAGCACGGTTGTGACACCGTTGGCAAGGGGTCCGTACACAATGTAACTGTGGCCTGTAATCCATCCAACATCGGCCATGCAGCCGTAAATGTCGCCTGGGTGAAGGTCGAAAATGTACTTGGTTGACGTATAAGCACCGAGAAGGTATCCAGCAGTTGTGTGAACGACTCCCTTGGGCTTTCCTGTGCTTCCGGAGGTGTACAACATGAAGAGTGGGTCTTCGGCGTTCATGGGTTCGCATGGGCAGTAAGGACGCTGAGTGATGCATTCCTCGTGCCACCAAACATCTCTAGTTGCATTGAATGGGACCTTTTCATCACCAGTTCTTTGGAAGAGAATGACCCTCTATTCATCGATCATAAGTACTCCAACTTATCGAAACTTGAGATGACAGTTTACCTCTACAGATGGACTCTGGGCAAGCGCTTCGTCAGCAATCTTCTTCAAGTGAACGACTTTTCCACCACGCAAGCCCTGATCCGCGGTGATGAGAATTTTACATTGGGCATCAACCATACGGTCGCGAAGCGCATCTGCAGAGAATCCAGCGAAAACAACACTGTTGATTGTGGGTGGCGAATAATTAGAAAATTGGCTAGGTGAAAATGACTGGGGGGAAGCGTACCTGTGGACGGCACCAATTCTCGCGCATGCAAGCATGGCGTACGCAGCTTCCGGAACCATTGGCATGTAAATCGCCACAGTGTCGCCTGCACATAAGAGAAGAAAAGGCAAGAATAGAAAGCGTTATAGGTTGGGACATTTTATCAATCCCGTTTTTATCACCTTTCCTGACGCCGTGCTTCTTTAAAACATTAGCGAACCGGCACACCTCGCGCAAAAGTGTTCCGTAAGTAATCTTTTCGTGGTTGCCTGGCTCGTCGGCCTCAAAGATCATGGCAACAGAGTTTGGGTCCTTGGCAGCGTGACGATCGATGCAGTTGTATGCAACGTTGAGAGTTCCTTGGGGAAACCATGCAATGTCACCCTCGCTGAAAGATCTGGGTGTTTTGTTTTGCGCATTGGAGGCGCCCATCGGTCAATTGAAGTTTAATAGATAAGAGATGAAAGTAGAACGCACCCTTGCGTGACAGTCTCGTCGCTGAATGGCGAGATCCAGTCCAAGTTACTTTTGGCCATCTGCGTGTAAGAAGGGGGAGGGAGGGCCCGAGTCTTGAGTGCCCAGGGTGGAGCAATTCATTTTCGGGAAATCATTTCACCTTGCGCCAGAAGCCGACGGGGTTCTTGACAGACTCCTCGTGCATTTCCTTGTACTGCTCCATGGACGAGACGTGGGGCGTCGGGCACTGGGTTGCATCGAGCAGCCTTGCTGGGACGGGATGCGCAGGAACGGACATGTCTGTTTTTGAGGAAGTTTCTTGTGCAAATTTCTGGCTGTCCGTTTTTTTTTATCTCTGATTTTCCCGGAGCCACCCATTCCTTTTGTTTCGCTGTCCTAATCAAAATCAGTGCGATACGGATCACGAGTCGCCGTTCTGGCGCGTGTGTCGAGCACGGCGTGCTGGCGGAGGAGAGCGAGCGAGCTTGCAAGCGGCGAGACAGACGCGCGGCAGCTGAGAGCGCTTGCGAGAAGCCTCGGGCACTTCTACGGTACAAGCGATCGATAATGGACCCATTTCGAGAGAAAGGGAGACAGGGCGTCAGGGGAGGCTTAGGCGGCAGCAGCGGTGCTGCTTGTTTCTCTCAGCTCGGGAGACTTGAAAATATTGTCAAACGAAATCAGTGTCAAAACAAAACATGGCAAAGGCGCTGGTGACATCCCGCCACCAAATGAAACTGGTTGTGCAGGTAGTCCTCGCTGTAATGCTGGTCTACTACTCCGTAGAATCAATGCAAAACTTTATGGAAGTCACTCCGGACTCGCGGGAATATGATAACATCCCTCTTCAGACCCAGTGGCGGTACAAGAGCTTAAAGAAAGCTGAGAGGGTGCTGGACGTCATTCAGCAAGAGCATGCAGACAAAATCGACTGGGACTTTCTCGAGGAACCGAAACCGGACCCGACTGAGCAAACGAGCTACATTCGCTACGGATCTGCACATCGAATCCCTGTTCCACACATTGATACAGACCCACGCTCAAGTAGAAACGGGAGGGGAGGTGGACATGTTAAGCCCGGCAGAACAGCTTTCATCAACGGGCATGGAGGAACACGCGACGATTTCGCGTATATGGCGCATCAACTTGGTTTCGAATATTCCGAACTGGATCCGCGTGCCTTCTGGTTCTATGGAATCAATGAGACGCATGCGGATTTCATGAATGAGAAAGGACGGCTTGGTGACTTTTTCTGCAGGTGAAGATTGCCTTGAGAGCATCAGTGGTCAGTTGGTTTGAATTTGCTTTGTCCTTACCCAGGTCGTTCGATACAGTCGTTGTTGGAGACACAATCCCAGATGTGCGGTTCCTGCTGCAGTGGATCGACACGCACGCTGACCAGTGCACTCAGCTGTCCAAGATTGTGATGATGACAACAAATCGCTTCGACTTTGGCATCAAGGACTGGGATCTTCCATCTTATTACGCGCTTGTCAGACGCGTTTCAAAGCGATCAACAAACCCTCGCGTGATTTGGACAGCCAACAACCCCTTCGACATTAAGTATGCCCAAGTGCTTCTCGGCGACAATATAGCAAAAGTGAGCAAGTTTTCGCTGTTCTTTATTGATTTTGTTTCCTGATTTCTTTTATGATCAGTTCACTCTGATTCGTTCGTTTGGATATTCAACCCTCCCTGTGGCGCAAGAACTCCCAAAGAGTGTCACGCAAATGCCCGCCATGTTCAATCATTACGACGAATCCAGGTTTATTGCATGGCTCAAACGCAACAAGGTGGAAGTTGCCGTGTTTGGTCGCAACTACGGAGGACCCACATCATTGAGCCAGTTCCGAGCGTTTATCGATTTCCCATACCAGGCATCTACTATGAAGGTTTGTGCGCGTTAACGCTTATTGGGGGAGAGGCACTGAGACTTGTCCGGTTCCAGATGTATGAAAACCTGCTGTACGGGGTGGTCACGCTTGTTCCTTCTAAGCGGCTGTACGTGCAAGAACTCGAGGTGACAACAAATCAGTTGTTTTTTTTGGAGAAACGGGGTCCACAAACAACTAAAATTTCTGACGAGTTGCAGGGATATATTATTGAAGGCGGACGTGTGGCCAATGAATGGCAAGACTATGTCGAGTACTGGTACAAAGACATGCGCGATCTTGTGTACGAGTTTGACTCTGTCGCTGAACTGAAGGCCATGCTGTCGAGCGAGGACATTGACCCAAACAACATCAGGGAGCGGGGCGTGGCTGTATGGAAAGCGTGGAACAAGGAGTCTTTGGTCCAGTGGAGGACAGTTCTTGAATCATAAAAAAAACTTGAATTCGAAGATTTGACAAATCATGTGGATCCTGCAGTAAATAAAAAAACTAAATTAACCAAATATTTTATTATCAACAAACAAGCCAACCCAATAAATGCAAGGCCACAAACGCGGTCTTGTGCATCTGCATCGCATGTACCGGCCCGTGCGCATGCTCCGTGCGACCATTGCGCTGCTTGTCGCCATTCTTGTCCTCGCCGCATTGTCGCAACGCGTGTCACTGCGCAAGACCACCACCATCGACACGAAGCCCGTTTCTGACGCGTCAGCCGCGAAAAAACTGAATGCATACAACTCATCCATCGCGACGTCTCCTCTCGCACGCGTCGACCGCCTCGTCTTTGCCGCGCATCTCAACGCCTTCGATGCAAACAATCTCGTTCAACACGCTAAGCTGCCCTCTCATGTGCAAGCACTGCTGGCCGCTGTCGCAGACTTTGTCGACCATTCCGAGCAACCCAACCCTAATCAGGGTTTCCTCCAACTCAAACTGCGCCAGAACGAGAGTCCACCTTCAGTTTCATCTCATCCAGAGAACACAGCCGTGCCAGTCAAGCTGTCTATCGTTCTCACATGTGTTGGATTCGGCCACACTTGCTCGCCAACCTGTCCATCACCCACAGCAACTCTGTTGCTGCATCCAATGTTCAAAATTCTTCCGATTGATTGTCCTGGGAACGGTTCCAAGTTGGCCAAAACCGTATACAATGCGAGTACGAATGCGCTTGCTGCGTGGAAAGCGGCATCGGAATGGTGGGCAAACCAGATGGACAAGGAGACACTTGCAAGATCGGCAATGCTTCTCTTGAGTGAACGTGTAGTTGGGTTTGAGACATCCGACTGGCTTTGGGAGTTGAGTTTTTTTTTTCTCGAAGTGTTTTTTTTTTCTCGAAGTGTTTTTTTTTTTTTTTTTTTTTTTTTGCTTCTTTTGTTTCGGACATCTCATTGCATCCCTTTATCAAACTCCCCAGGCTATTGAATCGGGGGAAGTCTTCTCCGCACGCAATCGCAATCAGCGGCGTGCTAGCGCATGGAAGCCCAAACTCGTACCGCCAAACTCAGAATACCAACCCGCGTTCAACCGTCAAGTCCGGATGGGTCCAAAACGTGGGAATCACATTCCGCATGTCTGGGCTTCGCGCAACAGTGGACCCGCCCGAAGTAAAACCAGGCCAAGAATTTGACTGGGAATGGCTGCCCAAAATCGTGAAACCCGTCCCAGTGCATTTTCGTCAAGGCTTTGAAGCTGGGTCTCAAGGCACGCTCCTTTCAGACGATCGAAATAACGGTCCCACCACCACCACCACCAACGCCAGTAGTCGCGAAGATGAAGATGAAATCTTTGGAGTGGGTGGAGATGTTTCGATTGTGAGTTTGCAGGCGGTGATGATGAGTGGAGGGTTTCATGCAGGGTACTATGACAATGCTTTGGCTGTTGTGGACCTTTGCTTGTGGGCGCGAGAGAACGGGATTGATGCTCGATCGACTGGTGGTCAGGCGTGTGTCGTGCATGGACAAAGTGTCGCGCTGGCACCGTTTTTCGATTACGACGAGCTGTACATCCATCCCACCCTCACCCGCAGACTGGCTCCGGAATTTGTTCGCCAGGACATTGACTTGATGCATGAGCGGCATGGACCCACCATTCTGGCTGGGATATTAAACAACTTGTGGCTTGACAAAACAGTCACGATCGTGTACGACTCTGTGTGGGGAAAGGGATGCTCCGGATGTAAGTACGCCCTCCTCTCTGCGCACAATGTCGCGTAACCGATTTTTCTCCGCGTGTTTTTAAACGAAGGGTCCGCTGAAATTCTTCCGTATCTTGTTGCGCTTGAAAGCCGCGTCTTTTCAATCGTTGCATCCACAACCGACAAGTGGTGTTCAGGAATGTATCCTTACTACAAGGGCGTCATTGAGCGCCAACGACTGAACCCGATCCAGCACAAACCGTCGAAAGAGTTTCCTCTGATTTTCATCAACCATGTGGTACGCAAAAGCTCAGTTCAGCCCAACATATTACCATCTGACTTTTTTTTTTTTTTCAAGCAAGGTGGATTCTACAGCAAATACCCATCACACAACTGGATCAACAACTGGTTCGTTTATTTACCCTCAGCACAGCCATGGTTTCCTGTCTTTGTCAAGCCAACCATCCGCATCGGCCGAAGCATGACGGAAACCAACACACTTTCGAAAAACTCGTATTTTCCAGCAGGCTTTGCAAAAGGCGTGGATCAAGTATGGGTGCCGGCCCCGTTCCTCGTGGACGTGTTTGAAAAAACGGGCGGTTGTCGCAAAGGAAGCGTTAAAGTGGCACGCGAGACGGTGGACTTGCTGCACTTTGATGCACACAGAAAGAGTGGGATGCGTGTGCCGGAAGATTTAAGAGGGTTGCGGGACTCGCGCTGGTTTGAATGGTTGCGTCGAAAAGAAGATTTAAATACTGCTGCGGGTTCGACGTTCAAGGAGTTTGCCGTGGGCCATGTTGCTCAGGATGGATCATCAGAACTTCAAAACATCACAGTCCGATCAAGTGGCACCAGAAATGACAAAACCCTGGTTATGAAAACAAGGGGCGAGATATACCTACCCGCTGAAGACGAACCGTGCCAATTCATTTTCTTGGCCGTGTTCAAGTGGGAGCCACGTAAAGACCCTGAAAACTTAATACGAGCGTTTCTTCAGACATTTGGACTGGATTCTGGAGTGTGCCTGCTCATTTCCACAAAGGTTGCTGGGCGCGGCGTTGACGCGAACCAGGTTCATGACCACAGCAGGTATGTTGTGTTTTTCTTTTTGTCTTGCTTTTTCTCTCTCTGACTGCGTTACTAACACCTGACACTTGCGTCGCCCCATTCAGAATTTACTCTGCCATTCAAAAGATTGTTGATGAGATGGCATGGGAACATGGTTGGGATCCGCGGGGCTACCAACCACCAGCAGCCTTACATCCCACCAACGCTATTACATACGTGCAAAACACCCCCGACTCAGGACACCATTGGGCTAAAAAACTCAAACCCGTTGGTCGACCAGACAGATCAGTAACAAACTTGTCAAAGGCAATTAAAGTCACGACTCAGTTGCGGGAGTGGGAAGAGTTGCCGGCCATGTACAAAGTTGCAGACGCATTTGTTAGCTCTTCACATGGCGAAGGATGGGGGTTGCCAGTCCATGAAGGTGAATTTTGCCAATTTTTTTGTCCCTGTTCAACTCATTCAACACACCACTCACGGTTTTGATTCGATACGAAACCAAAAACGACAAACAAGCAATGGCAATGGAGCTACCCGTCATTGCATCTGCCACGACAGGACACCTGGCTTTCCTAAACTCACAGAATTCTTGGCCAGTCGCTTTGGAAATGGAGCGAGGGAAACCGAAAAGGGTCAAAGTGCCGGCAGAGTCGGAGCAGGATTTTGGACCGTTGGCGCATTGGGATTTGGTGAGCGGGAGTTTTTTCAAAAGAAGCGACAAATTGATGGGTGTCCTTTTTTTTGAGTGACGCTCTCATTTTTAATGCAATTTGTTGGCACAGGTTGATTGGAAGCATTTATCCGCGATGATGTTGAGTGTTGCGCTGCAAAAGTGCCAAATGATGGACGACGCGAGACGGCGCGGCCTTGACACGCTGGACGCAGTGCGCGACGAGTACGAGATCGGCAGCAAACCGCGGCGCGCGCGTGCGTGGCTTCAGCAGGCGCTCTCCCCGAACAAAGTGATGCGAGAGTGGACGGCGCTTGCGTCCGAGGCAGTGCGAGAGAAGCTGTCCATAAAATAAAATAAACAAATAAAATAAACAAATAAAATAAAATTAAATGATTATGAAATCAATTTTTATGTGCATTTTATTGCTTTTTATTGCACTGCCAAGCCTGCCCAACGCAGCTCAATTTCCCACAAAAAAAGGACTCAACACAAGAACCAAATGTCGCTGTCCATGTCGTCCCTGCCCGTCAGCGCAGACCCGGTCACTTCCTCGGCAATGCCCGCAGTGACTTCCACCTTCGACTCCATCGTGACCCTCGCGCCAACCGACCCAACTCCCACTCGCAGCACTGCCCCTGCAACCACCTCCGATCCAGTCTGCAGTGGAAACAACTGGGACAGAGGCACCGCAACAGACCCCAATGCCCCCCCAGGCCCTTACCCGGTCAAGGGGGAGCAAGTCTACATCCTGGACCCGAACGTATGCTAAGCACTGTCCCCGTAACAAAACGACCCCCACGTCATGCAGCCCACTGACCCCCTCCTCTTCTTCCCCTTACAGAACTACTGCATCAACTTGCCCAACCCAGAGAGTTCGTTCTTGGTAAGCGTCGAACGCTCCATTTCTGCTTCAGCACTTCTCAACCCAATCAATCAACTTGAACGCGGAACCCCGCCCTCCTCAAAAAAAAAAAAACACGCATTGACTCACACAACACTCACACAACACACACAGATTGAAAACTACTACAGCCAAGGCCAATTCCCATCCTTTGTCCGCGGAGAAGGATTCGTTCGTTCCTTCTGCGTGGGAGCCCTGTCTCCAGGATCTCTGCCCATGCCCGCTGGAGCCGTCAAGTCCCTCCACATCACCACAAACCGCAACCTGAACGGAAAAGCGTACCACCAAATCACGGGCACACTCGACTGCGAGATCCTCAACATGACTTGCACGGGAGACAATGGCGGACAGTACGACAACGTCCCTTACAAGAACTGCGGTAAAGAACCTTACTCGGGCGTGGATGTTACAAAAAACCCCGGCTTCATTGACTATGTTGAGATTGGAGGCAACGGCGAGTTTTGCATGCGCACGTGTGTGGAGGGTAACCAATTGGGCGATCCGTGTAACGTCAAGAACGACACGAACGGCTGCGAGGTGTTGACGGGTGGAACTATGGACCGCAGCCCTGGCTTCAAGCTCAATGGTGTGGAGGTCAAGATTACGGCGACCCTGCCGCCTGGTGCCAAGACTTCTGGCGCGTCTTCCTCGGCAAAGGCTACAGGCACGGCTGCGGCTACTTCTGCGGTTCCTACGTCCACCAAGAGCGGGGCTTTGGCGCAGAGCGTTGCTGTGTTGGGCGGAGCATTTGCCGTGATGGCCGCGTACTTTGTCATGTAGTTGCTGCTTGCTTATATGTGTTATTGTCTCGGTATGTAGAGAGTTGTTTGTAGAGAAGCGCGTGCAAAAAAGAAATAAAGAATGCCGTTCAAGCTTTGTAAAGCCGTGAGCAACTTCGATGATAGATGTACAAGCACTGTATTTCTCACAACACAATCAAAAACACCACCACCAACAACAACGAACCCAAACTAACAGGCACACCAAAAAAGAAACAAAGATTTAGATTGGAATGTACGTCTGCTTCTCCCTCAAATGAGGCACAATCAGCGCAAGCACAAGTCCCCACACAAGCCCCCACAAAACCCGTAAACTAAGCACCGCCGTAAAGATCCCAAACACTGCCATCACTGCAACCGTGCGTACCACGTGGCCGTTGCGGAGTCCACCAGCGCTGCGAGCTGCGTAGAATAGAACGAGTGCGTATGCCACGGACATGGCGCAGCCAAACACTCGGAGACTGACAAATTGAAGGACTGCGTCCAATGCGCAGAGACCCGCGAGAATGGTCAGTTCAAGTTCGCGTGCCGGCAGTTCTGACTCTACTGTGTGCGGCTGGGACATTACAATTTTTTTTTTTTTTTTTATCGCTTGATAAATCGTTCTTACTTCTCTCTTTATCACCACAACAACACACAAAGCAAAGCAAAAACTCTTGGGCTCACGATCCGGGAAATGACAAGAATTTAAACATAGTAAAAGGCGAGACAGCGAGGCAAATCCTTCGTCACTCTTTCACTTCTTGATCACGTCAAAGTCGGATGGGGGGAAGATGATTCCGTACATGACGGCGCAACCTGCACACAAGAAAACGAGTAAGTTGGATGATTTGCACAATAGGGAAAGCATAACACAAGCACACTCACCCTCAAGAATAACTGCAATGAATTGAACAACAAATGTGACTGGAATCCGCAACAAAATCAGAAATGGGTTTACACCCTTATCCAAATCTTGCAAAAAGACTCCCAAAAGATACAGGTAAACAAAGTTCATAAAATTAAAGTCAATCAGCAGAGCCATCCATCGCGGGGTTCCATAGTTGAACTTGAATCCGAGCGCAATGCTTGCAATCGTACTAAACAGGGACACGATTCCGAGGGACCAGAAAAAGGCCCACAGCTTTGGCAGGAAGTTGGGAAGACGCCGGATTCCCACGTACCATCGTCTACGCTGCTTCATGAAGCCAATCAGGTCTAAAGGAGATTGCTCGCGCACGATTCCGGCAATTTTTCCACAACGGAATCCTCGGTCCCATGCTTTCATTGCAAATTGGTAGTCTTCAGTGAGTGAGCCAAGGTCCCAAGTAATTGCGTTTTCAACAAGTCCATTATTTAAAAGAAAAGATCCATGAGCACCGAAAACAGGTCGGTGGAAGTATGTATACCTGATGATGTAATAAAGTTAGAGAGGGCGCTAACGCAAGATTTTTTTTTTTCCCACTCAACTGCAACTGAAATCGAGACACATCGTCACCCACTCGAAGCGCGTCAGCAACCGTGAAAATCCAGTTGGCCCAATACTTGTACTGATTGTAGAAAATAATTCCTTGTCCATAGTGGTAGTCCTTTTCGTAAAAGACAAACTCCAAGATGCGTTTCACACTCTCATCATCAATGACGGATTCTTCATCCAGATGCAGAACCCAGTCAAACTCGGTGAACCTCATGGTTTGCCGGTACCATTCCAGAGCTCTGGCCTTGTATTTCGAGTTTCCAGCGGTGAATGATTTGGGGCAGGTGTAACAGTTGATTCCTTCGAAGAAGTAAGGTTCGTCCGTAAGGACATGAACACGAATAGCGGGGTGTAAACGCTCCAAGTGCTTGTGCGCATTCCAGGCACGGTATACAGCCTTTTTTTTTTTCCTGATAAGTTACTGAATTCAAGAATCTGCAATGAAACAGCACTTACATCGCGGTTATCTCCTTTAGTTACTGTCAAAATGTACAAGTTATCAACTCGACGCTTTTTGATGCCGTCGTAGACAAGGAACTTTGGAGTACGGAACGGAAGCGTCAGTCCAAAGAAACAAATGAGAGTGTACGGAAGCGGGAGCAGCAGTCCTGGTGGCGAGCATCAATGTTCATTAGTATTCAAGCAACTGAAAATACAAGCATGCTGTCACACGGATGAACTGGACAAATTCAGCCACCAAACGGGTCTCACGGTTTTACCCCCAAAACTGAACACACCGCATGACATCCTCCCACACAGCAACGGCGCATTCTGTCATACAGCCACTCTAGCAGGGATGTTGAGACTCACCCATCTTCCAGTAGCACGAGGTATTCCAGAGGTTGTAATCGTCATACTCCTGCAGCTTGCCCAAATAAAAGGCTTTGATCCATGTGCCTCCAAGAATAAAGAAGAGATTGACAATCCACAGCTCTGATAGCAGCGCCATGACTATGCCAGTGTTTCCAAGATTGGTTCTCTCACTGCTGTGGTCATTTAGGGCATAAGAGCCTTGGATCGTGGACAGACTTGATTGCGGCTCGACGCGCTTTCCTCCAGGCCCGGTTTCGAGCAATGGTCTCACGTCCCCTGAAGCTGCTGTAGTGGCTGTTGCATTTGGCTGGGGTAGAACAGCGCCCGTTGCGCGAGGGAAGTACGACGCCTCTGATGCCTCTGAATCCTCCCACATGGATTGCTGGTTGGAAGGGCCTTGGTTACTGTTGGTAGCGGTTGGTTGAGTGCCGGGTCTCGAAGAGTCGGCAATGACGAAGCTCGACTCATGCGGGGATTTGCTCATGCGTTGCAAGGTGGTGTGGGGGGAATGGGAATGATGCTGTGGGTGAGAGAATGCTCGGATGCTGCAGCTGCTCTTGGATGTTTCAGGGCGCGTGGTTGTCTGTGTCTGGGTTCTCGATTCTGCGAAAGAACGATAAAAATCCAACAGAAAAAAGAATGAAAAAAACTGTTTCCCTTTTTTTTGGGAAAACAACTTCCTTTTCTTCGAGAACAAAAAGCTCTTTTTTATTCTTTATTCGCGGCCAAGAAAGCACTCGTTGATGCGACACATGAAGGCGCGCGACGGCGATGCCTGAGTCACAATGAGTCACGACGTCATTACAGCAGATACATGCAACCACACTCACCAAATGTCGGTATCGCTGGATCTCGATGAGTTTGTCCTGGATCTGCTTCTTGCTCATTGTTTCTGTGCATTCACTCGAAGGTTACTTGAACTGGGGCGAGTTTCCCAACCAAAAAAATCAACTGAAACCTCTTTTCCGTCGAGTTCGATAATCCATCGCACCATCAGCCGTCCCAAATGTAATCATTAAAGCTATCGCGATTGCAACTGACCGCTCTTTGCCTTACATAAATGTTAAGTTGTGCACCTTGGCATCACACGAAATTATCCCACACCTTGCATGCAGTGAATTAAAATCTTGGGCAGCGAGGCTGGAAACTTTCTCAAGGAGATGGATTGAATCCAATCTAAAGCAACCGGAATTGCGTCATAAAGTGCGCGTTGACCACGCTTTCCCTCCGGAATTGGTAAATACAGGTAATCATTGCTGACATCAGGCACCGCAGACACCATTTCCGCGTACTCAATGGCCCCGCAGTTAATGACCACATCGAAATTAGTCCAGCAGAGAGGGGGTTTGCCTGGTGAGAGAACATCAAAATGGGTTCAATCAGCAAATGTTAGTTTCTTACCCGCACGACGTCCTCCGATTGCAATGTTTGTGTTTCCAATCCAATTGAATAGAGTTTCATGAGATGGATCCGACAGCTCATTCGGTACAAGGACGTCGTCATCATTTTGTCGACGCGCAGATAGAATCGCCCTCAACACCACCATGCATTCCGTATTACAGCTGACTTGCGGACAAAGAAGTCTTTCTTCGTTCTCCCAAAATATTTGCGGAGAAAGACCCTGGTGAAAATAAGGGGAAGATTTGAGAAATGTCTCCCACACACCCAACGCTTGATCGCTTGTGAGTCACCTGTCCCCACAACTCATGATCATCTCCAGCACCTTGAACATAGCAGAAATCTTTCACACCCATTGAATCCACCATATTTCCCGAACTTTCACTTGCATTGACGCAGTAGACTGGGAAATAATCCAACTCCTCAAAAAGCGGGCGCTTGACAGAGTTTGAGGACGGGTCTTCAATCAGGTTCACGAAATATCGGGTATCAGGAGCAATCCATATCGGCCTCAAAGGTTTCGTAATCATTTCGGAGTAAGTGGCCATGTCCACAGACGAAAGCAACGCGTTTGCCCATTTCAATATCTGAGACGCAATTTGATCATGCTCTGTTTTAGAAACTAGCGACGCGAGGCTATGGAATTGGACGTCCCATGGGAGACTTTCGAGGATTTGTGATTTGTTTGAGTTTGTGGCGCGGTAGATGGCAAGGGCATTGTTGATGACGCAACACCAAATTGGGATGGTTTTCGAAAGGCTATCAGGAAACCTCTTTCCGCTTCTTGTTGAGTCCACAATGATGCATCTGGATGAACAAGTCGAGAGCAGAAGTGGTGTCAGTTTGTGTTGACACAAGTGTGTTCTGAGTTACCGTACCCAGCGTCTTTCGCAATGATGGGAAGTAAATGCAAGTTGAGGCGCTTCATGCTGAGATTCCATTTGCCAAAGTGGCCGTCTGTGGACTTGAAGTAGACTGAGCAACCTTGCGACCTCTGGCATGATCAGGCAAGGTCACTTTCATAAACTGCAGCAACGAATCAAGGAATGACATGTTCTTACTCTTGAAGGATGGACGTACCATAGCCCGCATCGCTCGTTTGGAACCAGCTTCAGATGAGGAAACCTGTCGCCGATGTGCGCAACAAATTCGGAGTCGTATTTGATGGACTTGAGCCGGTTTAGCCTGGGGGAGTTGCTTAGGTTTAAACAAGTTTGCCATGTGCGTATTGGTTTGGTTCCAGTACTCACAGGTTTTTCGCATCCTTGCGAATCGCATCCTCCATTTGGCCCTGTTGAGTAAAGTAAATAAATCCAAAAAAGAAACAAAAGGTAAATGCTGGTCCATACAGCATTCATACTTGCGGCTCCAATCCTGGCCGCTCTTGCGTCCTCGGAGAGGCGAATCGTTGCTGGTAAGGGGCCAAAGTTAGTACTTGCGAATACAGCAAAACTTGAACCCATTTCTCGTTCAGTCGGCGACTTCCACGGTGATCTGCCCCAAGTAAAAAAGGTGGTCCAGAACCTCCTTCTTGGTTAAACGCGCGCTCAAACGATGCTGTTTTTTCGTGAAGGTTCTTCGGATGACCGGTATTCTGGACGATAATCTGCAATGGATTGGCGGGGACAACACGGATTTTGTACACACGGGCGATGTCGTTGACAGTTGAGTCTCTCATTCATATAGAAGCCAATTGATTATAGTAACACGACACCGTTATATTATACCCTAATCGCGCGTGTCAATCTCTGCCACATCGGTATCTAGGAGGTGAACCTGCTTGCTTTTCTGCAAGTGTCCCGTGAATGCATCTTTTAATTATGAAAAATAGGTCCCGACACGATCGCCCTGTTCCAGCTGACAGGTCGTCTCTACAATGAGTCGCTTACAGGTGCATACGTTCACCATGCTCCCAATATTCGCGCTCTATTCACGCCAGCATCGACACAATTTGTTATTTTCAGCGCCACACGGTGTGTACCCGCTCCTTGGAAACCATGAAATCATGAATCTCAGTGGAGATTTGCGCTACGTGACCGCGGAGGACTTTAAATCATTTGGTGGCCAGAAACAGCGAACCGAAGCATGGTCTCAGAATGGCTGGATTGGACAATTGTTGATGAACACTTTGAGCAATGTGACTTTGGATTTGGACGGAAACGTGTTTGTTCATGGCGGGATTACTGCAGAGTGGGCGCGAATGGGTGTGGATGGAATGAATAAGGTGGTCAAGTCAGCGATGCGGAATAGGGACTGGCGGAATCCTGTTTTTGGAGGGGAGGGGCCCTTTTGGTATCGCGGTTATGCTCAGGATTCTGAACGATCTGTATGTAAAGAATTGCGGAAGGCGCTTAAGCATATGAAGGTAATTCTCATGGCCCAATTTCGCTTATATTCTTTCTTGTGAGCGGGGTTGATTGACTGTTGTGGGGCACATTTTGTCAGGCCAAGCGCATGATCATCGGGCATACACCTCAGCTAGAAACAGGACAAATCCTTTCTCGCTGCGATGGACAAGTATTTGTCATTGACGTTGGGATTTCCACTGTTTACGGTGCAAACTGCGCTGCATTGGAGATTGTTGGGGACAAAATCACAGCGTTGTACTGCGTAAAGGGGAAGCCTGATCAAGCTCGCCGTGTTGATTTAACACCCAAAAAGAAATGGAAGGACGACGCTGAACTGTAAGCTAGCTCCCTTCGCGATTTGCTTGTGGGGGTACTATTTAAGCGACTTGAACAATAAAAAACAATCAGGAAATGACGTAATGGAATGTGAGAGTTTGATGTTTGGGTACGACGTTTCATCTGGCTCGTGTTACGGGCGCTATTCATCTCTGGTTGCAAGCGCATACTTTGATGTTCCAGGAGTGGTAATAAAAGGCAGTGTTGGAGTCGTGTTGGGTTCCACGGGATAAGCTGCTTCTCAAAGCGAGTAACGCCGGAGAACAGAAGCAGTAAGTCCGTACCTTTGAACACGATCGGGTACGTAAAATGGAAGGCACTCGAATGTTCAACAAACAGCTTACAAATGTTTAATCCACACCTTCATTTTTAAGTACCTCTCACACTCAAGTAACTAACAAAGTAAACATCACAAAACATGGACAAACTGCTCGGCAAACTCGGTGGCATCAACGGACTCGAGCAGAAGCTCGGAGGCGTTCTTGGCGGTCTCGGCGGCAAAAACAATGGTCAGCAGGCGCAGGGCGGTTACCCCGGCCAACAACAGCAGCAAGGCTACCCACAGCAAGGAGGGTACCCACAACAAGGGGGCTATCCTCAGCAAGGATACCCTCAACAAGCGTATCCTCAACAAGGTTATCCTCAGCAAGGCTACCCTCAGCAAGGGTTTGACCAGAGTACAGCACACTACCCCCAGCAGCAACAGCAGCAACAGCAGCAACATTTTGCCCAGCCTCCCTTGGCGCCTCCACCAGCGCAGACCGAACTCCTTCCACCCGGCTGGACGTCTCAATTTTCGCAGCAATACGGCCGGAACTTCTACGTTGGTTGGTGTTTCATGCCTGCAGTTGTAAGAGTACGTACTCACTAAATAACACGTTGTAACGGCAGAGGTTGCGACGGGCAAGAGCCAGTGGGACAAACCAGAGTTCGCTCCACCGGCGCTGCCGCCGCCTGGCTTCGCACCGCCCTCAGGCCCACCACCCGCAGACGCGACGCCCCAAATCGCTGCAGCTGCCAACCCAGCGGTTTAAACGATGCTTGCGAGTCCGCCAACAATAAAAATAGAGCTGCCTCGGAAAATGTTTCACTCCGCAAGCCACCGATTTTAACCTCTTCTGAGAAAAAAACACCTGAAACCGAATCCAAAATGGACAAGTTGTTTGGCGGACTTGATCAGAAGCTCGGAGGCGTCCTTGGCGGGCTCGGCGGACTCATGGGAAAGAACACGCCTGGACAGCAGCAGCAGCAGGGTGGATATCCTGCCCAAGGAGGTTATCCCGGCCAGCAAGGCTACCCACAACAACAACAGCAGGGTTACCCCCAACAAGGTTACCCTAGCCAACCACAGCAACAACAAGCTCCCTATCAGCCTGGATACAACCAGAGCTATCCCCAGCAAAACTACCCCGCCAGTCAGGCTGCACCTGCATACCAGCACCAGGCCCCTCCCATGCCGCCGCCTCCCCAGGTACTGCCTCCTGGGTGGGTTGAGCAGCATTCGCAGCAGTACCAGCGTACCTTCTATGTTGGTCAGTTAAAGTCAATTTGTCATGGTGTTGCACGATGTTGAATCTTTCAAACCTGCTTGAATCCAGAGGTGGCAACTGGTAGAAGCCAGTGGGACATGCCCGCGTTTCCCCCACCACCCCCACCAACTGCGTATGCGCCACCTCCTGTGGCTCCACCTGCGGAGGCTCCAGCACCAGTGGCGGCAGCAACGCCACAACTGGCTCCAGCTCCGCTCAAGACGCCACAGGACATTGCTTCTTACTACAACTTGAACGCAGCGCCGCAGCAAGCGCCGACTCTTCAAATGCCAGGCCAGCCAGGACCTCCGATCTTCACTCCAGCGAATGCGCAGTACCAGTCGCACTCGGGCATCCCAACCCAACCCGGCGTTGCCACGGTTGATCCCACTATTGCCATTGCGCTCGAGCTGAGTCAACACGTTCCGTCGCTGATGAAGGCTCCACCACCGGGTTCAAAGCGGGAGATTCAGGATGCTTGGCGCCTGTATCTTCGCCGAATTCAAGACGCGCAGTTGAGTACTCTGTCGTTTCCTTATATGTATACAACTATTATCTGAGCCTCTTCTCCTCTCAGGACAACGCACACCCGCACTATCAGAGATGCTCAAATTGACCACGACAAACATGTCAAAAACGCGCATTACGATTCCTCGCAGCATAACATGAACCAGGGAGCCAATGTATTGAGCAACCTTATGCGAATGAACGGGTCCGGAATGGGAAGCGTTTTGTCAAACCAGATGCAGCACAGTAGTAACCTCAAGCAGGATCTTGATGTTTGTAGCAATCCTCCCCCCTCTTTTTATTCTCTGAAACAAACCTGATGGAACTCTTCCTTATGCCTCTCTATAGAACGCCGAGATTGCTTACAACCGGAGAGTCGAAGAGTCTCACCAGCGCCTCAACGACGATGTTGAATCAGCAAACAGATACTATGAAGATGACCTCCGAAACTATGCCTGAGATGTGAACCGTTTGAAGAGCCTTGTTAAAAAAACTTTTTTTTTTGTATAAGACGGAACCGTAAATCTGCGAAAAATAAAAAAGATCGGAGAAATGGACAGCCCAATTGTGCCGCCATCGGTGCCTCAAATAGAAGAACGGCTTCTCGCGTTTCTTATTCTTCCGCTTGTTGCGTACTCTGCGCTCGCTGTTGCTGCCGCAGGGACGCTGTTCCATGTCCAAGCTATACGCCAGTGGAGATTAACGCGTCGTCCTTCTGGCCAAACACGCGTTCTTGATGGCAACGAATACACGTCCATCCGTGCAACTGAGCGAGTCATCAGCTCAGCTTTGTTCGACCAACCTGGAACTGAAGAAGAAGAAGAAGACGGCCAAGTTGCAGAAGCAAACGACGGGGATACATGTGCAACGATAAACTCTGCGGACCCAGCCAAAAGCATTTTTGGAAACTACGCGTCTCAGCTGTCTTGGCCTCGTAGAATCGCGCCCGTGGTGTTGCTGGCGGCACTTGTTGCTCTGAATGCTGTCAAAGTATTTGCCATCCAACTTGAATCTACCGATTTCAATGCACAGTGGGAAACACAATCAGTTTGGATTGTATCTTTCTCGCTTCTGTTCGTCAGCGCGGTTACGTCGTACTTTGTGCGGGATTTATCGGGTCCAACTGCCAATGTTACCTCGTCGGTTGTTGCATCGATCCATTTGTTTGTGTTGGTCTTTGATCCCGCAAATGCTGGGCAGAACGCTCTCTTGAACAATTCAATGTTGGTCACTCTGAGCGCGTTGATCGCTTCAAATGTTCAGAAGGCGGGAATGGAGCTGAAACAAAAAGTCGCTGTTCTGAATAAGCAACAGATGGAGACTCGCGTAAATCTTTCTTTCAAGTACTCCCGTCGCCCAACTTGCATTAATAATCATTCTCTGCAGACTACGCTTGAAATTCATTCAAATTATTGGGGTTTTCTCATGTTTTCCTGGATAACTCCTTTGGTGAAGTTGGCATCAACGCGGGCCATTAAAGGGTCGGACATTTGGCGACTGCGCGACTGCGACCTGACAAGCTCGATTCTTCGACGCTACAAGGCTTGCAAAAATGGACATGATGATCAGTATGGCTTTGACACTGTTGCTGGTCTCGGAAAACGTGGTCGTGGGATATACTGGAGTCTTGCTCGAACAATTGGCGGTTACGCGTTTGTTCAGATTCTGATATCGTGTGCCACGGCCGTCACTCAGTTCTCGGGCCCTTTGTATGTACATTTTTTATGCTCCTGGTTCAGTGTTTCCTCATTATGCTGACGTAATCCAGCTTCATTAACTTGCTCCTCAAATCATTCGAGTCGTTGCCATCAAATCCAACGCCAGTGATGCTCTTGACACCGCTGCTGTACATCCTCTGCCAATTTCTAAGCAACTCACTGTCTGCCATCCTTTTGGGCCAGCAGTTTTTCGTTGGAAGGCGGTGCAGCTCTCAGGCGCGGTCTGTTCTCATTGCTGAAATCTATGCAAAGAGTCTCAGAAGGGTTGCGTGGAGTGGCCAGAGCCATACCTCTAATGACGCGGTCGAAGACGCAAGCCAATCTGACGACCAAAACACTGCTTCAACGGTGCGCTTTTTCGAAACAAAAACTTGACAGTATATTTAAACAAAAACAAACTTTATGGCGGGATTCAGGGCAAGATCATCACTCTACTCTCGGCAGATGTAGAAAAGATCAGAGAATACCTGTCATACACGTACAACTTGCTGCTCTATTTCCCAGTATCCTTGACCATCAGCGTTGTGTCGTTGGTCAAGGTAATGGGGCTCATCCCTACAATCTGCGGTCTGTCTGTAATGACTTTTATGGGGCCACTAAACTACATGGCGGGAAAGTGGCTGAAGCAAGCTCAGGAAAGGCTGTCAAAGGCCACGGATAAACGTGTCAACGCCACAAACGAACTTCTCCATGGAATTCGCATCTTAAAATGTGAGACAATTGTGTTTCCATCGTTGATAATATTCACGTAACTTGACTACTTCCTCCCAGATTTGGCATGGGAAGATAAGTTTTCCGAGAACGTTGGAAAACTTCGCGACGCTGAGCTCGCCCAGTTGTACAACTTGTCCATCAAACAGCTTTTCTTCAACACAACTTCCACAGCATCGGGACTTTTGGTCTCCTTCATCATCTTCTCCGTCCATACACTCACGTCCCCAGACTATAAAATGGATCCAGCGACTGCCTTCACTGCCTTGTATCTTGTGCAACAGTTTATGGATATTTTATCGCGCCTACCGTACGACTTGATGTTCTTTTTCCAAGCCAAAGTAGCGATGGAGCGGGTTGCGAAATTTTTGGATGAGGAAGAGGTGGACGCGCCGTCGGTCACTGATGAAACAAATGAAACAGTCCGAATCGGATTCGAAAATGCGACATTTGCATTTTACGGTTGCAACAACATTTTGAACATGGACGGCGAAACGACAACCAATCATTTTATGCTCCGAGACTTGAATCTGGACTTTAAGATTGGCGGGCTCAATGTTATTTGTGGGTCGACTGGATCTGGGAAAACTACGCTATGCCTGGCATTGTTGGGGGAACTAAATCGAATCTCGGGAAGGACCTTTCTGCACGATGGAACTACACAATGCCCGAAAATCGCGTATGCCGCCCAAACAGCGTGGCTCCTGAATGCAACTGTCCGTGAAAATATTCTTATGGGCGCTGCGTTTGACACAGATCGGTATCACCAGGTGCTGAACGCTTCTGCACTACTCAAAGATTTAGAAACGCTTGAAGGCGGAGACTTGACAGAAATCGGCGAAAAGGGGGTCAATGTGTCTGGTGGCCAGAAACAGCGCATTTCAATTGCTCGGGCGCTGTACTCTGACGCATCGATTGTGATTCTTGACGATCCTTTGTCTGCCGTAGACGCTCCAACGGCACGCCACCTCATGACGCATGCCGTGTGTGGGTCCCTGCTTGCGGACCGAACAGTCATCCTGGTCACGCATGCAATTTCGCTTGTTCTCCCTGTCGCAGATCATGTGATTTTCTTGAAACGCGGACAAGTTGTGGCGGCTGGAACTGCGCTGGAGGTGGCGCAAAACGCGGCTGTTCGTGACGTGACTGAAACCATGTTGGCTGTCGAGTCGCCGAAACCGCAAAAGATGGTAGTCCAGCCTAGCAGGGCAAAGATTGACGCCGTATTGAAAAGAAGCAGCGCCGATGTTCTTGTTCAATCGGAGAGGATGGCGTCTGGGACGGTCAGCCACCGCGTGTACTGGGCGTATTTAAAGGCGGCTGGTGGCGCTGCCTTCGGGCTTCTTTTTCTAGCGTCATTTTGGGTCAGCATTTTTGTGCAGTTTGGAAACGATTTTTGGTTGAAGCGGTGGAGTGAGTTTGGAAATCAAGGTGAGATATTATGCGGTGCAAGAGTTTGGTGTCGCTGATTCACCAGAAAACGCGTGTTAGCAACTCTTTCTTATTCCAGCGAAAGCAACGGCGAAAACTACCTGGTTTCTTCTCTGTCGCCTTGGTCCCATCCGATTGTCGGTAGCATCATCGATGTCAAACTGGCCAAGGACGTCAGCCATGCTCTGACGGGGCCGAAGAACGGGTTCTGGCAAGTCATGTACTTCATTAGCATCTGTGAGTCTAGTCAATTGTTGTCGAATGCACCCCCCATTCACACCCGTTTTCATAGATGGCTGTTTCGGGATTGCCATAATCTTGTCACAGAACTTCAACTCAATCATCACGGTCGTTTGCGCACAGAAAGCATCCCGCAAAATCCATAATGACCTCATTAAAGCAATGCTTGGCGCACCGCTTCGTTTCTTTGAAGTAACGCCCATCGGCAGAATCCTGAACCGCTTCAGTAAAGATGTCAACACAATCGATCAGGGCGTCATGAATGCCATTCGCTTCTTTGTGAGCAGAGTCTTTGTCGCCATCATGGTTGTGGGAGTGATTGCAACTGGATCGGCGTATTTCATTGTTGCGGCGCTGCCAATTGTCTGGGTGTCCTTGAGTGTTGGCAAGATGTATTTGAATGCATCGAGAGAACTCAAGAGGTTGGAGTCAGTCAGTCGCTCGCCCATCTACAGCCAGTTTTCAGAGACACTTACTGGCGTGGCAACAATCAGAGCGTGAGAACATGTCACTGTATCTTTGTTTGGATACTCTGTTTAAACAATCTGCTTGTTTTAGATACCGGCAAAGTGATCGCTTCCTGCATCAAAACAACCAGAAAGTAGACAACAATCATCGCTTCTTTTACACCCTGTGGGCATGCAACCGGTGGTTGTGTGTACGCACAGACCTCATCAGCGCGGCCGTTGTTTTGCTGAGTGGAATCACGGTTCTTCTCGCTCAGTCGTACGTTTCGAAAGGCTGGTCGGGCATCATTCTATTGTACGCTGGAAAGTTCAGTGACGCTCTTGTCTGGTTGGTTCGTATGCATGCGGAGATGGAGATGGCCCTAGACAGCGTTGAAAGATGCGTGGAGTACAGCCAAGTTGAGCAGGAGCCCCCTCGCGTGAATGTAGCTTACCGGCCTGACACCAATGTAAGCTCTTCTGCCGAGATTGTATGATGGCCCAACTTTAATGCCACATTTATTACAGTGGCCGCAGCAGGGTCGAGTTGAAGTCAAAAACTTGTCGATCCGCTACGCACCCGATCAACCTCGCGTGTTAAAACAGTTGGAATTCACGGTGAAACCAGGCGAAAAGATTGGAGTTGTAGGCCGAACCGGCGCTGGAAAGAGTACTCTTTCGCTGGCATTTTTCCGCATTGTTCCATTTGACGAAGGGACAATCTCGATTGACGGCATGGACATTGCTCAGATGGGACTTCACGACTTGCGGTCTCGCTTGACAATTATTCCGCAGGATCCAGTCTTGTTTGAAGGTGATTATTCAAAACAATTCTGACAGTCGGTGAACTCTGTGTTTCGGTTTCAGGTACTATCCGGTCAAACTTGGATCCGTTCAGCGAGTACTCTGACGCAGATCTCTGGCAAGTGTTGAAGGCAACCCACGTTCTTGAGTCACTGGAAAACGGGAACCACAAAGGCACAGATTCAAACGCACTACATGACGGCGATTCTATGTATGAGGAGAGAACTGAAATTATACGCGAAGATGCACCCTTCCTCGAAGGCAATAGTGGTGCCCCAAGAAATACCTACAGTAATCCGACAGGCAACGGGCATTTAAATCTCGAAAGCCCCGTAACGGAGAATGGACACAATTTCTCTCAAGGTCAGCGACAGCTGCTATGTATGGCACGCGCTTTGCTGAGAAATACAAGGGTGGTGTTCTTGGATGAGGCAACGGCCAGCATCGATGGTCCAACAGACGCAAGGATCCAAACTACCATTCGGGAGAGACTTTGGGATAAAACCATTTTTGCCATCGCGCATCGATTGAAAAGTGTGGCGGATTAGTTGAGTACATCATTCGAGCTAGTTATACTGTTTTCCCCATATTGACGCGGCATACCGTTTTTGTTTAAAAACAAACAGTGACAGAATCTTGGTGTTAGATGGCGGTAAAGTTGTAGAGTACGCATCACCATACGAGCTGATAGTGGGGCACAGCTTGAGAGACGAGGCGAGCGATGAGCGAGAGTCTTTAATTACAGGACAATTTCGGGCAATGTGTGCAGAGACTGGGGAGTTTGACGAGATTTACGGCATTGCGCAGGTTGCGTGGGAGAGCAAGCGGGGTTAAGTCAGAACACGACTGGGTGTTTGCGGGGGACAAAAAAATACAAATCCCTTCCACCCACGCAATTCACTGGTAATTTTAACTAGTGTATTTTCACAACTCCCCACAATCGGCTACGACGACTTTTTTGCTTGTCTTGCCTGAAGAGCTTCCTTGCTTCTCCATCTTTCTTACGACATCCAGTCCGCTGATTACACTCCCAAACACCACGTGCTTATTATCAAGCCACTTTGTTTCCGCCAATGTAATGAAGAACTGTGAACCGTTCGTGTTGGAACCTGCATTGGCCATTGACAGGGTCTAATGTAGAACAAAAAAAGGGGAATGAGATGAGCCATCAAGTCAAGTGCTGGCAGAAACTTTACCCCGGCTTTGGTATGCCTCAGAACAAAGTTTTCGTCTGCGAACGTTTCGCCATAGATGCTTTTGCCTCCTGTTCCGTTATGTTTTGTAAAGTCACCACCCCTGTTGAAAGATTTGCTGTCGTTCAGCAGCTATATTTCCACCAATATATCAGCGATTGCTATCACTCAACTGGCACATGAACTCTGGGATAACACGATGAAACACGGACTTTTTGTATCCGAAGCCCTTCTCGTGTGTACATCTGGTGATTACGATGATCGTTAAAAGGAATAACTTGGCATTACTCCATATACGAATCGCTTACAATGCCAAAAAGTTTTTTGCAGTTTCTTCATTGCAAAGTGTGTGTTATCGCATATTCCTGGTTGGAAAAAAATAAGTCGAAGCGAGAAACTTACTTGGCACAACATCCGCCCGCAATTCAATGACAATCCTTCCCGCACGCTGTCCCCCAATGTCAATATCAAAGAATACTTTTGGATTTTCTCCCGTTGCAGTTTTGACCCTTTTCGCCCCTGGCTCTTCCTCAGCCCCTTCCTTTCCAGCCACCTTAGCATCCCCATCATCGACCGTTTCCAAAGGATTGCTAGCATCCAGCTGTTCAGCTTCCTTCAACGCGTGGTCCTTGAGCCAGGCTTCATCAGCCCAGACGGGTTTGTTCTCATCGCGCGACATTCTCGATGGCTTTGCGATGGAGCATTTTAGAACGCGGCCGCACAATTCGCCAAGGTTCATATTGGAGACAGCTTCGTTCGCATCGGCGGCAGACTCGAATTCAATAAATGCGAAGCCACGGTGGTTGTCTGAACGACGAAAGGAGAAGAGGAGAGTAAGAACCTTAAGTTAATTCGTGGACGGGGACAGATGCATGGATGGAAGCATGAACAGACGAGAGAGAAAACGAGGTCTTACTTGAATCAAGGTCTGCGGGCATTTGGATGGCAGCAATGTCTCCAAACGGGACAAAGGCCTGGTTCAGCAACTGCTCTGTCACCTCTGGCGCCAGGCCCCCGACATGCACGATGCTGCTTTTGCTCTTGTCCATTTGCTTTGAAGTTCGTGTGTATTTATTTAAATATTTATTTTTACGTCCAGTAAAATATCCCACACCCATGCAGTCTCAACCGCAAGCGCCAGCACAGCTCATCTCCCTGAGCCAAATTCGAAAAATGGCCTCCATAATTGATCCTCGAGAGAAACTCGACGCAGACCTGGAACAGGTTTCATCTCCTCGGCATGAAAGGGGCCGAAATCATCCTCTCGCTCACCCTCCGTACCACATGATTGTCAGATGCTCGTTGAAGTTGCCACAGACTTCCTCGCAGATGCAGGCACGCAGGCACTGGCACTGGCCCAGCATCGAGGGGAGGACACAGTGAATGTGGATGATGTCATGCTTGCTATAGGTGCGCGAATACGTGGTTCCCTGACTGCGCTTCTTGAACGACTGAATCGCTAATACTATACGTTCGTGTCCTGGTGGTAGACCGAAAATACCATATAAAAGTGCCTGGGTTCAACCAGGACATTCAAACGGTCTCTGCGAAAGCGGGTGTAAAGAAGATGCCCACTCGGGCTCATGCGGTAGCTTTGTTATCGAATGCTCAATCTGGACGAACCATTTACCCATTGTGTTGGTCAACAGGGAGCGGTGCAGGCAATAAGAGCAGCTGCCGTGGCAGAAGACAAAAAGCAGCGGAAAAAGAAAGGGGAGCTGGATACGGGCAGCTCGAGTGGTCGGGGAAGGAGAAAGCGCGTTTAGAGCGTGGCAATGTTCAGAATATTTACGATAATAATCACTTGAGCCATACGAATCAAATTTGGTGCTCAGAAAACTCAATCACCCAGCCGACATGGAAAACCAAGAGAGAGAAATAAAATAGCCGAAATGTTACAGTCATCTGAAAAGATCTTTGCGATGCGGCGGAAGCGAGCTGTTCGCCTTGAAAAACAGACCTGTGTTCACCAAGTTAGCAAGCAAACCAACAAAGGTTAAAGCAAAGTCTCTCACCACACGAGTTACACAAACTTCTCGCGCCATGTGGACCCGTCCGTGGCTGGAAAGTATTTTTGCCGTGGCACTTGTGTTCGGGTCAGTTTCAGTTTCATCCAAAAGCGGTGTCATATCAGCAAACATACCAGACAATGACTACATTTCCACGCGCTGCGCTCCTCTGAAAAGCGACGGTCAACGGAAATTAGACGATAAATAAGAATGAATGAGTGGGTTAAAAAACTGCTCGTGACAAACCAGGACTTCCCCAGGTTTCCTGTGTGAGTAGAAATGCTGCGATTAGATCAAAAGAAGATTTACATTATGGATTCATTCCAACCTCTCCATCGTCCAAAGTTTCAGCCTTCATGTAGCTCGCGTTTGAATCGATAAAAAATCCGCTCTTTCTGCGATTCGTCCCAGATGCCCGGTTACTGCGCCCTTTCCTTGCCTTTTCTTTTTCTTTTTCGGCAATATATTTGTCGAATGTCTCTCGCCCCATTTCTTCGACAATTGGACCCCACTCTTCAATATCCTGCTCCCGTCCACCGCGAAAACCAACATCCAAGGCCCGCGTGCTTTCTCGCAGCATTCCCAGAATAAGATTTGCCTCGTCAACATCATCAATGTTGTTCATTTGAGGATTGCTGCTTCCAATCGCGACGACAACGTTTTTCACTTTGGCAATTTGTTCGTGGATAGCATACGCAACGAGAGGTGGGAATTCGCTCCCTAAGCCGAGGTCTTGAGATAGTTGAAGGGCAAACTGTTCGGGTGTCAAGTCGCTTGAAAGATCCCATTCGAAACGGTCAATAAGGTGGTATTGGTTGAACAGAATATCCAGCTACAAATTCACGATTGATCAATCCGTTGCGAACACAAGACATTGCCTTCCAAACTTACGTTTATCACGATTCGCGAGTCTTCCTCAAAAGGCACTTCCCCACTCAAGTTGGCCAAATGCTCTGCTATTTGCGCCTTCATGCTTTCTTCAATTCCAGCTCCATAAATACTTGCAGGTACATCCAAATCTTCACATAGAAATTCGGCGAACTTTTTGGGGGTAATGAACCGTTCCTTCAAGTTCCACATGAACGAATCCTTCAACTTCATTCCTTCCAATTCCAAATCCAGTCGAATCGGTACTAGCATTTCCGAGATTGTGGCTGCAGAGTCGCGGTAGGCTGGGAGCAGATATTCGTGACGCGTTTTTTTAAGACGGCGCATTGGTTGCTTTGAACTCGAATTCGTGATTGCAGACGCCGACTTTTCTTTCGAAAGTTGTTCGCGAAGTGTCGCAGGGTCGACTTTGCCCCGCGCTGTGCGCTGAAGCATTCGTAAACGGTCATCAGCTGCCTCTGCATCAATATCATTTGGATCGTCTAACGCATGTGGAAAAAAGAATGGCCCAGTCAGAACATAACGTCCAGAGTCGGGAACAAAGTCTTTGCATACCCTCGATCTCTGAGTTGGACAAGGAACCAATTTCATCATCCAGATTGACATTATCCACTCGCGTTGCCCTTTTTCTCTTTCCCACCACGACAATGCCCGCTGGGTAAAATCGAAAGCAGGTCAGGTTTTCCACAAAAACCCATAAATAAATAAAAAAAAGTACTTGGGGGCATAATCATGACGGTGGCGCCTGGCTCTTTCACACGCGCAGCATAGTTGTTCACGTACGGAAGCAGAGATTTGACGTGGGGCATTTGCTGCTGCTGCTGTGTATTCTGCTGGTTGAACTGAGGCGGTCTCATGGGCATACCGTTCATGTGCATAGGCATAGGCATGGGCATGGGACGCATCTGCATCATGGGCATGGACATGGGCATCATCTGCATCATGTTCATGTTCATGGGCGTCATCATGGGCATCATTTGCATCGGCATCTGCCCCGGCCTTCCCGGCGTCATTGCAGTCGGGTTCTGATTGCGCGTGTTATGTTTCTGCGGCTTGTGTTTCTTTCGTGCTGTTGTTGCTCACCTGCATTTTGGAGAGATATTTACGCTTATATTTATGCAGTTTATGCCCTGTCTTTTGGCTTTTTATTGACGCTTGAGATTGTATCCCCTCCCTAGCGACTCGTAATCTAAAAGAGCTGCTCGTGCCATCCCTAGCTCATCATCCATGAGCACAAGTTCAGTCGTCCCGCAGTACCTTCACTGCCCCATCTGCAAAGCACTCATACACACAATCACGAAGCGACGCCAGGAGAATTTTGTTTATTGGCACGCCATAGACACAAAATGTAGCCAATCTGTCGCTCAGATATTACATCTTTGCTCCCAACATTTGAGAAATCTTCACAGACTGTCGAATGCCAAGGTCGAGCATAATTTCTTCAGAACCGCCTGGAATCGCGTATCCTCGAACATCGCGATAAATGCGCTCGACACGCTCTCCAACACCACCCTATCGAAAATATCATTCAGATGGCCAAGAACAAAATGCGCATTGATTTGCTTTCACAGCCAACAAACTCACCCGAGTGTAACTCAACCCGCCCAAAATCTGACTTGCCTCCCTGGCGCAGTACTCGACTGTTTGAGTTGCTTGAGCTTTCAGAAGCGCGATTGGACCGCCAAGCTTCATCATGGCTTCTTCCTGGCTCATTTTTGAAGTTTGGTAAGTTAAATTTTCCAACCACGACTGTGCCGCTTCAATTTGGCGCGCCATATGCGCCAACTTGTTGCGAATGACGCCATGCTCAAATAATGTCTTTCCGAAAGTTCTGCGGCGGTTGGCTAGTTTGAATTATAAGCTTTTAAATTAAAAGGAAAGTTGGCACGTAGTTGGAAAATATTACCGTGATGCATAGCGTCTTCATAGCAGACACGTGCCGAACGAATGGCCCCAACAATAATTCCAAAACGCTGAGAGATAAATCGCGGTTTAGAGACAGATTACGTGCAATAATATCGAAAATCTACCTCATGGTTGAAGTTTTCTGTGAAATGAATGTTAGCACTTCAAAATTCGTAAGCTAAAAAGACAGGCGACTCAACTCATGATGCACATGAAACCCTTGTTTTCCTTGCCAATGACATTCTCGCGGGGCACAATGATCTTGTCCATAATCACAAACGCAGTTCCGGAACCCGTGTTTCCCTGGCACTTAATTGCACGAGTGTGCAGTCCTTTCATTCCACGCTCCACCAACAATAAACTGATGCCTGTCATTCCGGCTCCACCCGTACGCGCTGCGACAATAAAGTAATCGGCCCAAACTCCATTTGTGATCCATTTTTTCTCCCCACTCAACACAAAGTGTGTCCCGTCCTCAGACAATTTCGCATCCGCCGTGATATTGGCAACATCGCTTCCGGCAAATGGTTCAGTGATAGCCAAGGCAATTGACTTTTCCCCGCGAAGAACCTCGCCAATAATCTTCTGCTTCATTGCGTCTGTTCCAAAATGAACAATACACGGAAGTGCAATGCTGGGTCCCAGCGTGAGGACAGCGCCGGCACCCACACTCGCACAACGCGCCATTTCATCACCCAAAATCAATTCATGGAAAGAGTCCCATTCTTCTGGTTTGATGCCGCAAGGGGGTTTATGTGGAGCCCAGCTTGGCCACCTGTATTTCGAGGGACGTTTAGTCAAGAAACGTTAAGTCGAAGTGAATGAAAAAGAGAACTCAACGGTGCGACCCCGGTCATGCAAGACAACACGCCAAGTTTGCCAAATGTTTTGTACAGCGATTTCGGAACTTCCCCGTCAACTTCCCATTGGTGCACATACGGCATCATGTGTTCTTCAACAATTTTTCGAATCCATACTCTGAATCGTTTGTGCGTGTCGTTGTAGTACGGCGAGTACTGGCCCTGGTACCAGCCGGGTTCCGCATACGCGACCATGCTCCCGAAAGTGTCACCGTTTTCTGGCTCTGTGGACTCGAGTTCATGACCCTCGAGCACTCCAATTGCCAGATGCTTGTACCTGCAAGGGTCAAGCCACTGTTCAGCATGTGGCACTCAGGATGCGGGGGAACCCTCAAACCCTCACTTGTTGAGCACGGTCACAACCGAGTGGTAAAGCTTGAACACCTGCGTAGCATCGGTTCCCAAGACTGGAAGCATGACACGCTTGCCTCCTGGATGGGCATCCAGAAAATCGGTGACATCGTAAATCTGGAGTCGCGGTGCGATTGCTTCAGTCTCGGATCGCCGCCGAGTAACAAGAGCCTGCATGCGCGTACCTTCCCGTTGATGGCGATGTAGGCGCTGTCCTCGGTCGAATGGTTCGCAAGTTCGGCGGCAGAGAATGTTTTCATGGCTGAAATCGTTGAGCCAAAATACACGCAATATAAATTATCACTTGCATCCAAACATAAAAATTCAAAGAAGAAATGTCAAAGCGCAGCATCGGAGCGCAAGTAATATTATTACAGGGAGACAAAGTCACAGCCAGACAGTTGCGAACTGACATTGCATGTCACCGCGCGTCTCCTTCTGCAACGTCTCCCTTCACTCGAACAACCCCTACAACCTTCCCAACGCACTTTAACCGGTCTTCTCCACGAAACAAAACGGCGCTGCCAACTTTCACCCATTCAGGCTCGTGCGAGAAGCGCAGTCTTATCCGCCCATGAGTACCAGTCCTTAACACCGGCAGTGTCTGCTGCGCGTCATCAGCAATCAGCGATGGGGGCGACAGTGTTCGACCTTGAAGAGAAGGTGATCCAATTGTACCAATAATAAGCTTTTGAGGTTGACGGCGTGGAGAAGAAGGGGTTGGAGTTCCGGAGCGTTTCATCACAGCAGGAGAATTTTCGAGAGGTGAAGTCGACCCAGCAACCGCGCTAGGGCCGAGGTCAAAATTGACGAGCGTGCGGCGTGTAGGTGTTCCTCCCGTTAGCGTGGGACTCAAGTCTCTCTCCACACCAGCACGGAACCCAACCGTGGAACCGCCCACACCCACATTCGAAGATCCGTCCAGTTCTTGTTGAAGATTTAACCCCACGCCGGCATTTCTATTTGCAGAAACACTGCTAGACCTGCGTCTGGCCTTTGCAGGCACAATAAAATAGTCCCCATTCGAAACCAATTCCCCATCCCCATATCCTTCCACCGCCCCGACTTCGTCAGCACCAACCACTTCTCCACTCACGAGCCCTGCCCATTTACCTTGACTGTCCTGTAATTTGACAATTCGCGCGCCTTGTCGTACGCTTCCCAAGTAAGCAACTCCACTCGTGCCAACAGCTACCTCTGAACAATTCACACTTAATTTGCTCATGGACGCCGCATGGATCACGTGAATGTCGGCCTCGAATTCCCAAACACAGCCTGTCTCCGGAGAGGAGTTTTGAAAGATTGTGGACGAGGACGGGGTGGACGGGAGGAATATTTCTTTTCCAAGCGATGCGGTGGCGGGTTTTGTCGGGCTTAAAACAGGAATTTGAGGTAGTGGAGGTGGCGATGTCAATGAAGATGTGAGAGTCGCAGAGTCCGAGGGGCCGTGCGGGTAAAAGGAGAGGAGAACTTGGCCCTTCCGAATTTTGAAGCCAGCAGGTAAAACCGTTGACATTTCAACATTTGCAGAGTAAGAGCCGTCTTCTGCGGAGCCTGGAGATTGGACTTTTGGGTTTCCATCCGCATCTTTGGATCGGCGATTATTCGGGCTCAAGAAACTGATTGCAAGGGTTGCAGCCTGGCCTGAGGAGAGATGCGCAACCGGTATCCGTTGACGGTGAATCGATGTTATGCGGACAGGGACAAAACGGCCTCGATCTGGCCCAAGGAAATAAGTCTCTGTTCGTTGAGCCAGAGCAGACATATGACCAGACACCAGAAGTCCACCAACAACGAGACCCAATCCCGGAACGTTGTAAGTTTCTTCGATGCTAAACTCTGCATGATCTGCTTCCGGTGATTCATTTTCAGGCGTGTTGGGCTTAGGAAGTAAGTTCAAAAACTTTGTCAAAAGGTCCATATTTTCTCCAGTCACACTTGAGGTCAGGAATATGGGGATCACTCTGATGAAGATATCACGTTAGTGAGAATGCTGACAGGTGATCAAATTATCGAGCCTTCAAACCTCGAATTCACAAGACTGGATACTGCGACAACCAAATCATCTTCATTTTGAATGACCATCGGAACACGGCAAACCCCGGGTGACTTCAAAAGCCGCAAGAGAGAATTGACAGTTCGAGTCAGTTGTTCCGGAGATGCAACATCCACCTTTGTCATGACAATAAATACTGGAACTAAAAGAGCCACGGCGATCCCCAAATGTTCGCGTGGGACTTCGCTCACACCGCCGGCGTTTGCGCTTATAATCTATGCCAATCATTTAATAACCAAGCGCAAAACGAGTGCGAAACAAAGTTTACCAAGCACGCGTAGTCAGGAGAATGTCCCGTCAGTCCGGACAAGGTTGTTTTCTGATACTTTGGGTGACCACACATGTCCAAGAAACTCACAATTTTCGCTGAAGATTCGCAAATTTGCTCTAGTGTAGATACATTTGTACTTCCATAATTGACAAGATCGCCTCGCGCGTTGAATCCAATAATTTGATGTGAGATGGAGGAAGTTCGCCCAGATTCAATTTCGTGACGATGACGCAAGAGATTCAGACGAGACTTTCCGTATCCGTTGTCCAATTCAGAGTCTGCGAGAACACCAAGAAGCGTTGATTCTAAAAGTGTTCCGGATAAATTTAGATTGGCCACGCGCCAAGCGACGACCTCAACAAGAAACCAACTTACTTCCAGCATCTGCTCCACCAACAATAGCAACGCGCACTTCCAAAAAGTGTTGATCATCCGACAGCCCCTTTCGCACTAACACTTCGGCAACAAAACGTTCCTCCATCTCATCAACTGGAATGCGCAATCCCGTTTTTTCTGGAACATCATCCAATTCCAAAGAAAATCCAAATCCATCTTCGTCTGATTCTGACGCATCACCGTCATCGCCATTTTCGCTTGTGAGCAGAGATCGGCTTGATGAGTAAGTGGCCAGCATGCGCTCATGTTTGATGTTATCTTTGCGCGTAACTTGAATCACACGTTCACGAATGATGGACACGTCCGCTTTTAGGATTTCACCCATCTTTTTGAGGGTTGAAAGCGACTCTTGCATATCGCGGCGAGAAAGGCCGACCAATTCGCCGTGATCAGAAACACCGATTTCATACATGGCTTCTCCATGTCCCTCGGCGAGCCTGTTTTATTCCAGATTTCAGTTGGTCAGTTACTGCAACCGTGGGATATTGTGGGATATTGAAAATGCGGCACAGCACTCGAAATGAACTTGTCGAGTGACTCAAATCGACGCACCTCCACTTCAGCTGAGTCACAAGATGCTGGAGGCGCTCTGGTGGTGGATTGATGAGTTTCAGCTGTGGGTTTGGGTTCGTTCAGATAGAGATTGGGATTTGGTGAGCTGTATCATATTGGGGCCATGGCAGGCAAGCGGATGAGCACGAACCTTGTATTCAACGTTACCCTGCTCAATCTCTGGCAACAGCGATTCATGCGCAGAAGAGCGTTGGAACAGGTCATGGCAAGTTGAGGAGTTAGAGTTGTTGACTGCCGTCAAAGCGAGCAAAACACACTAATCATACCTTGCGGGAGGGAGGTTTTCCCAGCGCCGTCAATATGAGCTGCCATGAAAGATTCCGAACTTCCACGGCCCGAGAGCGTATGCGGACCGAAAGTCAAGTCCATTGTCAAAGTTCAATTTTGAGGTATTTTTACAGACAGCGCATTGATAAACCCAACAATGTGGCACGGGCACAACTGAGTCATCCGTAATCTGTGCATCACACACATACCCATCGCACGCATCCGCCCACAACACGACTCTGGGCCGAACAATGACGCCCATTGAGAAACGGACTAGTGTCCCGCTGGCCGCTCTGCCGTGGCAGGTGAAGTTCCTTGGCTCACGGCGGTGAGGATGCGCTGCAGCGAGTGCTTCCCATGTCCGAATGAGACTGGCAAATGAAGCCGTAAAGAGCCAAGAATGCCGTTAAATATTTGTGACTGAACCGAATACAAGCACAAGCCCGTAAATACACATCAAAACTGGCAGTGAAAATCACAGTCTGGATGGAATGGAAGCACACAGCCATTCACCACAGCAGAGAGGGCCCCCTGCAACGCCAACGCTTCCACCGGGGCAGCAGATGCCGTCCGAGGAAGTGTTGCTGGGATCAGCGGCCAATCCGAAGCTGGACGGACTGAAGACAAAGATGGCTCGAAGCGAGCGCCGATTGTCTCCGCTGAACCCGAACGCAGTGCTGCATGTCCCAGAAGCATCAACCGTGGGTATGGTTGCAGATGTGTCTTTGCCGGCGTCGAGCACGCCTGCTTCTTCTGCTTCTTTCTCGCCTTCTTCTGGGTCCGCATCATCCGCCTCGGCCGAAAGAGCCGCCACGGATGGCCCCACTCACGCAGAAGCTGCTGCAGAAGACCGGGACGCACGCGGCAGAGATGCTGACTCTGCCCACTCACGCCGTCGGAACTTGTCCATTGTGAACGCGAGCCTGCGTCGTCTTTCGCGCTCGTACTCGGACTCAGTCGCTGACGCGTGCCCCGAAGCCGACCCTTCGACAACTTCGCCCGCTCTGAATCAGCCGGCCATCGTCAGTCCGACCCTGGTTTCTGCAACGATGACTCCATCTTCATCCATCAAAATTGTTCGCTCAGTTCGTGATACGGCACCAATCGCTGCTTCCCCCTTGTCTCAAGTTGTTCAGGACACTGCCATCGGCAAACAGGAGATCAAACAGTTGTCCCTACGAAATCCCTCAGACTCTCAGCTGCTCTTTTCTGGAGATTATGTGTTTCCGCCTCCACTTGCGATCCAGCAAAATACCACTGTAGGACTGGGAATACTCAGTCCATCATCACCATCAGCACCTTCTACATCAGCGAACCAGGCGACACCTAAAAGCTCTGCCGTACTCCAAGCCGAAGACCCAAAACCCTTAATTCCAAAGCAAATTCTATTCATGTCCACTTCCGCACCAGATATACCCAAGTGGGCGAGCTCACATATCCCAAAAATAATGCCAACCCGTCTTGCGTCTGCTGCGTCCATAATGGGCGGAATGACGGCTGGAATGAACCCTGCATCCGCAGTTGGAGCGAGCCTTATTCAACCGATACCATCATCATCTCCAGCGAAAAAAGCTCCCATACCAATGCCGCCTCTACGAAATCAATCTTCCACCTCGTATTTTGATGCATCCGCTCAGAACGCATTTGTGGAGCGGAGAACATCCCAAGGTTTGTGCGAACGCACCACAAACAACGTATCGTAACCATCATCATTTTTTCAATCAAAGACAAAGTTAGAGAAGTACGGAGTCGGACAGTGTCTCTGAATACAGAAGCAAAACCAAACAGAGCGCCATCTATGGCCGCACAGCAAAGTACCCCCAAAAATGTCCCCTTTTCAGTGCAAGACATGGACATGTTTGCCTCAATCGGTAAAACTGGAAGTTGCTGTTTTTTTAATGTCGAAATTCTTAACTTGCGTCACTTTCGCAACAGTGGACAAGTCGCGACAGGCAAAAAACCTGAAATGGAAAAAAGATGACCCCATCACATTTTTCGCGAGCTGGCAAGAGGATCTGCTTCAATCTGTGTCAGTTCAAAATTCACCACTTCGGAGATCGCGCCCACAATCAACCAGCGATAGTCCCACCATGAACGCTTCCACCCTTCCTCACGCCACTCCCATGGCAAGTTCTACACTCACTGCTAACGTCACAGGGGCACGGTCGCCGAGTCCAATCTTTCAAACGGAGGATGACTATGACGATGACGATGACGCCGGATCCTACATGAGCAGCACAACAAATTCTTCTATGCGAACAAGCTTTCGTTCCGGTTATAGTGCCGTTTCGAATCACAGCCGCTATGAAAGTCCATACCCAGCTGCCCCTTCCGCACCGTCAGGTCATCTCAGCAGTCGATCGACGCGACTGAGGAATCTGCAAGTGAGTACGTCATCTGGGTATTTTCAAGGATTTGGGTCTCCACCCCCTGGAAACGGTGTTGGGGGCGCTGGTACTCCGAGCCAGAATGGTTGCATGACACCACCTGCACCCTCGCGCGATAGCAGATACGGAAATGCATTAGTCACTCAATATAATCCGAATTCGAATCAGCAGCTAGGTACCGGAATTAATGGAGCGTATGCAAATCGGTCATTAAGTGACGGGGATTTGAGCGAATACCTCAAAGATTTCGCAGAATTCCACGACAGCCTTTCTATCGCCAAAAATACTTGTGACGTTGAAATTCGGCGTATTATTGATGAGGTCAACTATCAAGTTGAAGTTGGCCTGAGCTACGCGAACGAAGGGAGCGGGTCTGTGCATCCCAGCCCGCGATTGCCGAGTACGACGATGAATATCACTGCAGACTCGCAGCAGTGGGGTGCAGCAATGCTGGGAGAAAATGGGACAAGCCCCATCAGGCGTGGAATTTCATATGTCTCCTCTGGAAGTGGAGCTGGTAATGCTGTCACGACAGGTGGAACAGGCGGCTCGCCCGTGGCGACACCACCGCCTCTTTCTCGATCCCAATCGTTCAGCAAAAAATTTCAGCAGCACAGCAAGCAGAAATCTATTTCGAATCTGAACGGTCTTGCGACAGCTGGTGCTACGTCTCCGCCTTCGTCTACTCCACTCGATGCAACTCGTATATTGGATTCCATACCATTACCAGATGGCTCAGTTAATACGAATTCAAATAGTATGGCAAAAGTCGCCGATGCGGCGAGTCCTCTGCCGGCGTATATGCTACAACATCGTACCTCAACAGGAATCTTGACTCCGGTACTTTCACAACCAATTGTAAGCAGCAATGGGAGCCCGAGACAAAGTCACGGCTCTCTTTCACGACCAAACCCCAATCTGCAATCACTATCTCAGCAGCAACAACAACAGCAAAGCGTTAGCACAATCAGTCTTACATCGAACATGGAAAACAGTGCTCCAAGCATTTTGCAACGAGCTCTTACAGATTTGATTAGCCTTGCCACAGAAATTTTGGATATGGACATTGATACCTTAATGGATGGACACAGTTGCCGAGACGTGATGCAGCGATTGCTTGTTCTGCAAGAGCGGTGGCGGCGAACAGCGGGTGGAGCTGATAACCGGGAAAGCATTGCTGGTGGCGCGGATGGCGAAGTTCATTTGATGCGGCTCTTGATTGTTTTTGCAGGGGTGGCGAGGATGGTGGAGCATTTGGACGAAGACGTGAAGCTGTGGGGGTACATGAGTGGAAAGCGTGGCTTCTTGCCGTCTTCATACCAAAATGGACAATCTACAACTACAACGCCAAGTGGAGGGGCGCTTGGTATGGGTTTTGTTGCCTCAACGCCGGGTGCTGCGTCATCGACAGCTGGATTGCCTCCCATATTGTCGGGATTACGGAGTTTCAACAATAGTCCTGCTGCGTCTTTGTTTGGACGCATTGATCCTGAAATCGTGGCAGCGGAACTCAGCGATTTGGACGGAAATGAGAGTGAAACATTCAGTGTTGCAGACGCGAACGAAATGATGCTGTTTCAGCGAAGAAGATCGAGCGCAACTCCTTCATCATTAGGGGATAAAGAGCGACGTGCTCCAGGACTCACTGCTGGATCTCTCAGATCAGGAGGTTCACGAAGCGTTCGCGGTGGGGGCGGCGGTGGTTCGTTTGCAAGACTTCAAGTATTGAATATGCCGCCGGAATCAGCCACGACGGGTCGGCCGGTACCTTCTGCAAGTCATGGCGAAAAGGTGGGAATGAGGAGGATGCGGTCTGCCGCATTTGAGCAGCTCGCAAGCGGAACGGGGAGCAGCTCTGATCCTGAAGTGATGGAACTGCGATACGCTGCGATCGAAACACAAGCCAAAAATATTTTCATGGAAATGAGTCTGGAGGGTGCAATATGGTATGTTTCGCCTGCGGTCGAAGATGTATTGGGATACCCACCGCGAGAGTTGATCAATGCGGGAGTTTCTTCAGAAGAAGGAGCGAGCGAACGGAAACAGGATAAAATGTCTGAAACGGCTCAGAATCGGTCGAGTTTGGTGATGGCACCGATGTTCTTGGCGCCTGGAGGAGTGGATGCCTCTGTTTTCAAGGATGCAACAGCTCATTTAATTGGAGACGAAAGCATCACAACAGAAGTCACTTATCGGGCGCATACCAAAGATGGCCGTTGGATGGAGATGGAAGGAAAGGTTGGTTTCGTCATGGGATTCATCGTTTTTTTTATTTTATATTTCTCTGAAATTCATTTTCCTTGACAAAGGGGATGCTCATGTATGATCGTGTGACGGGAGCGAAGAGAAGCACAATCTGGCTGGTGAAACCTGTACGCTTGATTGGTGAAGCGTGGGACTACATTTACGATGACGACAGCGAGTCATCCGATTCCAAAGAACAAGACGATAGCAGCGACGAAAGCGATTACGAAGCAGATGAATTTGTATCAGTGGAAGAGTCGGTTGTGCCTCTAAATGACACCGTCTCATCTGAGCGCATTTTTCAAGAGTCTGAGGCTGGAGAGCTGTTGCAAGACCCGATTGCATCTGAGACGGGGAGCGAAAGCGAAGGAAGCATAAAAACAGATCTAGTGCTGTGCCGCATTTGTGAGAGACCAATTCCGGTACTGCACTTTGAAGCCCACAACGTGGCTTGTTTGGCGGTGCACCAGCTCGAAAACGATATCCAGCTTGCCAATGAATCTCTCGAAGAGCGCAAAACCGAATGCCGTGACAAAATTCAACTTCTTGAAGATGAATATCGGGCCGCTCGAGCAGACGCCATGCAAATGCTCAAAGAAAGGAGAACATCATTTGGTGAGTCTCTGCAAGATGCTCGAAAATCCGTCGCACGTCTGCTCAGTCGCGTTTTGTTTTCTACCCCTTCACCATCGGCAACATCCCTTGCTGACTCTGAAACACCCGCATTACCGAATTTGCCCGAATCAGGTTCTGCAATGTCATTGAATGAAGATTCACAGCGACATTATCTGTGGCATCTGGAAAAACTTATTCGACGATCCCAAGATATTCATAAAGTGATCGAAGATGCGCTTTTGGTGCCTGCGCCTGGATCCAACGTTGAGTCCACAGCGGATGGAAATCTGGACGAAACCGCCGCGGTCGCACCAAACCCAATCAATCTGCAAGCCAGCCGCGGAAAAGCAAGCAGTCAATCAGCAGACGCAATCCACAGCATGGCAGCCGGAGCGTTTGACACTGTACTGAAAAAGACCGCAACTTCAAATGTCAATTCGCCTCGCATTTCTGCTCTGTCCTCTTCTTTGAGAAAACTGAACGAACTTGAGCAAATGCTTTCGTCGGACGAAAAAGCGAATGATGGAGGAAAGGAAAAAGCAGCCGCGAGTTTGGTCACTCTGTTGAAGTTGTGGAAATGCCCAGATTTGGCGGAATTTCAACCGCCTCAGATACTGCTGAATGCTGCAACTGAAACAAGAGCGTCACAGGGCGTGCTTTCTCCATCTACTGAGACGGCCATTGATGACGCCGTGATTGATCTTGGCAATGGATTGTTCGAACTGGGATCTGAAGGTGGGCTCCTCTATTTTGTGATTAACAAACACGGTTTCTCAGCATCCACCTATTTTCTATCAAAATAGTTGAAACTATTATCCACTTGAAGATGGAAAATATCGAGAAGATGCGATCCGCACTGAAGGAATATCAGAAACTGGGTGAAGAAGAGGAACGTGCTAAGATGGCAATTGCTGTCAAAACTGGAACCATGCAGCCGCAGCCAGAGTATCAATCGCTTCCATCTCTTGCATCGTCTCAGAGAAGGGAAAACTCATTCCATGGAGTTTCGGTTCGGGGGGACTCCTATGCCGAACCTGCCACTGGTGACGCGGTCACTTCTTCTTCAAATAAGGAAGTCTCGCAATTGGAAACGTCGTCAATTTCTTGCAAAGAAGCCGAAATAAGTGCCCCCGATGCCAGCTTGGTCAAGTCGCAGAGCTTGCTTGGTTCAGTGCTGCTACAGAATCAAAGGCGCAGCTCGTTGGGACTGGAATCAAATATGTCCAATCCAGATAAACCGATGTTTGATATGGACTTTTCCGAGAGCGAAAGTGAGCTTGGAGGGCTGGATTCCAGGAGTATGTCTGTTCGCTCCCTTTCGAAAGGTCGAAGCCATACTCTACTTCATCACGAAATTCGTTTGGATGAACTGGATAATTCCCCATCCACCAGCAGTCATCGAAATTCTCGAAAAATCAATCGTCCACCCAGAGTTATTGTGAGCGCCAACAAAGCTTTGGAGGTTGAAATGATTCATACAGCCCCGGCTTCCACAGCACCGTCTCCTAATTTATCTGCTCTTCCTCTGTCAAGTGTTCCATCTTTGCTTGGAAATCCTTCACCAGCTGGATCTCCTATGATCACCGCAACAGGGCCCGTCCGATCATCGCCTTCAATCAAAGACTTTGAAATCATAAAACCAATCAGCAAAGGTGCCTTCGGCTCTGTTTACCTTGCAAAAAAGCGGCTTACTGGAGATTACTATGCGATCAAAGTGCTTCGAAAGTTGGACATGATTGCTAAAAACCAAGTCACTAATATCAAAGCTGAGCGAATGATATTAGGCCAGCTGGACTCACCCTATGTTGTCAAGCTTTACTTCAGCTTCCAAACAAAGGATAACCTGTATCTGGTCATGGAATACTTGAATGGTGGAGACTGTGCGGCATTGGTGAAAGCCGTTGGTCAATTGGATGAAAAATGGGCCAAACAGTACATAAGTGAAGTAGTGTTGGGTTTAGAATTTTTGCACAGCAAGGGGATCATTCACCGGTATTATTGACGCTTTTCGTCACATCTTGTTCAATCAATCCTTTTGTTCTTACGACGTATTTTCAATCCCACAGTGACCTGAAACCAGATAACATGCTCATTGATCAGAACGGACATGTGAAATTGACAGATTTCGGTCTTAGTCGTGTGGGCTTTCTTGGCCGTCGCGCCAAAGGCGGTCTCCTTGAAAATTGGGTTCCGAATACTCAAGGCTCAGCAGCAACATCTGCGGCAAGTGGTAGTAATATTTCTTTTTCCAAACCTCCGATTGGTGCTGTCATCGGAACGGACTCCCTGGGGAATCTGCCCGAAGCTGCTTCTGCATCGACTGTGGCACCATCTCCGACTCAGCTGCCAATGCCGTTCTCCCCTCATGTGTTTGGAAGAAATCATGGTCGAAGAAGCTCTGTGTCTTCTTCGGCCTCAATGTCTTCAGACGGCGGGTTTTTGCTTGGTGGCAGACTGGCTGAGCATATGGAAAATGCTGGAAAAGATAAAGCCTTTGTGGGCACTCCGGACTATCTTGCACCCGAATCAATCCTCGGCATGGGGCAAGATGCGAGTGTTGATTGGGTTAGTGTAATGTTTTCATTTCCTTTTTTTCAACTGGTCTTGCTCACAAGTTTCTTTCCCAGTGGGCTCTTGGCGTTATATTGTATGAATTCCTGTTTGGGATCCCACCATTCCATGCTGATAGTCCTCCTCAAGTTTTTGGACGGATTCTGGCGTGCGTGATTGACTGGCATGAGGATGACGTTGAAATTTCACCGGAGGCAAAGAATCTGATGGAAAGACTCATGTGCAAGTCGGTAGAGCAGAGACTGGGAAGCCACGGAGCAGAAGAAGTGAAAAAGCACGCCTTTTTCTCTGATGTTGACTGGTCCGCCCTTGCAAACATGGAGGCCTCGTTCGTTCCGAAACCAGCAAATGAAGAAGACACTGAATACTTTGATGCCAGAGGAGCTTCAAAGAGTCTTCTTTCAGAGGAAAACTTGGAGTCTTCCAACGATGAAAACTTGAAACAACCGGAACCAAAAGCGCCCGAAGCAAACCCCGAGGAACCGTCAAAAATGAGCGCCCTGGCGCGAGCACTTTCTCCCGTGTTTGGCAGCAAAAACGCGATCAAAGGCGGCGGAGATCGACGAGCAACTCTTGCGGGAGGCTTGTTATCAGCTAAGGAGAAACCAGCAGCTGATTTCGGCGAATTCTCGTACAAAAATTTGGCACTTCTTGAGAAGGAAAACAACGACTTGGTGCAAATGATTTCCCTCTCACGGTCCAACTCCATTTCATTGCGCCGTGCATCTGTTGCCATAGATACCAACGCAAATTCCCCAAAAGTACCAGCCTCTGCAACATCGGCCAATGCTGAAATTCCCACCGAAACAACCGATCCTCAAGCGCAACAAACGCCGACCAGTGACGCCTCAGCTTCTCCCATTTCTCCATCTGGAAAACTTTTGGAGATTCCATTGAAGACCAAACAACGTCTTATCGATGGAACACCTCGCAGAAACTCTCTTCCGTCACGACTGCGGACCAAAAGTTTGAATAGTCAAAATGAACCCAGCCCACTTTCGCCCAAAACCATCTCACCCTTGACACCAACATCTGGCGCCAGTGCAGGTCGCGCGTCGACCGGAACCCAGCTTCCTGTGTCTGTCACGCCATCTGAAAGCGGTCAATACCTAAAAACAGCCAAGCAAGTATTACTGCAGCAAGGGCAAGGGCAAGGGCTTGGTTCTGCACCATCGACGGCGACTACTTTGAATTCTGCCGCACCAACCGACGCGTTTAATGCTCCTGGCGCAGCCACGGTCCCGTCAGCTATAGTCGCGTCACCCCATTTGGGACCTCAGCCTCCTTCCCTTGCATCGAGACTGTCGTTTCCTGTCTTATCGCCTGGCTTGGATTTCAAAAACCCTGGCGGTTCTGCCAGTTTTCGACCAATGTCGGCATTGGTTGCTGATGATAATCCAGTGGCATGTAAAATTCTAGAAACAATGCTGTCGAAACTCAACTGCCGATGTGTGATTGTAAGAAATGGAGCTGAGGCCATTCGCTGCGCTATGGGCGATTTGAAGTTTGACATCATCTTTATGGACATTCGAATGCCGATAAGTAAGGATTTGCTTGCTACTTTGAGTTTGTTGGGAACCGACAAAATCTGACTGACCCAAAATTTTTTTTTGCTCTTCCAGTGGACGGCGAAACTGCGACTCGAATGATCAAAAAAACGGATAATATCAACAGCAGCACGCCCATCATTGCTGTTACCGCCTATGAGCAAACGTTTTCGTTTGGGCAGCAGTTTGATGAGATTCTCAGCAAGCCTGTGACCAAAAGCGCGCTGATGAAAACGCTGCACACATTTTCGCAGTAGTCATGGGCCCAGTGCGAGAAAGCTGTTTTCACTAAATTCTATCGGAGGATGGCGGCGGCGGTAGGGCTCTTTTGGCCATCTCAACTCCTTTGGTATTCCTTATGGTTTTCGTTTACATTTTTTTATTTTTCATTCTTTCTACTTCTTCTCCTTCTTGTACTATAGATATTCAGATAAAAGACTTGATAACCCCCTCGTTTTTAATGATTTGACAGCAACATTTCGTTTGTTAACGGTGAAGGTGGGCCCATGTTGAGCGAGTTTTCAGTGTGGCCATACTGCAGGCCGAACCGATTGTTGTGCGATTCGATGTTTTCTTTTGGAAACGATGCTGGCATTGGCCACGGCATAGCCAACAGCGGATCCAGCGGTGACGTAGCATGATGAGTTCCCGGCGTATGAAAGCTGTGATCCTTGAAACTCTCCATATTCACCGGCGGTAATCGCCTGAACGTTTGATGATGGTCCTGCTGCATCCGTTGAGTTTCGAATGGTAGTGCATGCTGCGACATGAAAAAATGACTGTCTTGATGTGAAAAGTGGGTTCCATTTTCAACACTGTTTGAGAATTGCGGGGGACCGGCAAGCTGGTCAATGCTCAAGAAGGAAGACGGTGGAGGTAGGGAAGCCATGAGCGGTGTCGCTTGTGTTGGAATGATACTCGCATGGGGAAGTGGGGGGATGTGGTTTGCAGTGGGTGGAGGAGGCAATTGTCGTGATTGTTCCGTGTTTTTGACGGGTCTGGAAATCTTGTACTGTTTATAGTACAGGCCACACGCGTTACATAGATTATTCTTACGATCCACAGTTCGTCGCCACAGTGGCGTTGTTGTGGCGCCGCAGTTGTAGCAGACCAAGTTACGATTGTGCTCGCGGAGTTTCTTACGCTCGCCTTTTGAGAGCTGCTTTATCTGGGCTGCGTCCATGGCCATGAACATGTGCTGCTGCATGCCTGATGGGATCCGACGCCGACGCGGTTTCAGCGGCGCTTCTTGTGTAATGGCGCTCCTCGAGGATGGGCCCTCCTCGTTTGTTATTTGTGGGACTGGGGGTAGAGTGACGTCGCTTGGTCGTTCATGAGTAGCCTGGAACGGTGATGGAAGCAGTCTGAGGTCATGACTAATATTATGGTGCTGCGTTCTGGGTTGTGACTGCGAGGGGAACGGTGGCTGTGGCAATGTCGAGCTGATGTGGTCAGCCGGGTAGATAGTGGTGGTGTTGGTGGTGGTGGTGGCGTCGGATTCGTATTCCCGATAGGCATAGTCCCGTTGAGAATCATACATTGCAGACAGTTGTTGCTGTTGGCCCCGTCCCTTGTTGTAAGAGATGTCTTGTGGAATGCGTTGTGCGGACATGGGCGCATTGGGTCGCTGATTGAAGGCGGACTCTTGCGCGCTAATAAGCTCGTCATTGGTGATTGAGTTCATGGCAAAGATGAATTGGGAGATGGGTGGGGAAGGGGAAACAAAAAGAGATGCGCTGGGGATCGGGAGATTCGGAAGACTAGTTCCGAGTTCCGAGATTTTTATTTGGTTTGGCAGGAAAGCTGCTGTCAAGTTTATTCAAATTTTGAACAACTCAAGATCGAGTTCACTTCAGCTCGGCAATGATCCAGTCCACCGCCACCTTCTCATCCACGCGGTATCCAATCTTTTTGAACATGGGAACGCTGGCAGGGTTGTCCAGCTGCGTGTAGCAGTGAGGAGCGATGGTGGTGATCCGGTCCTGCGCTGCCTCCTTCACGCGGGGAATGTCGAGGGCGTCGAGCAGTGTGTTCACCTTGGACGACACTGCAAAGTCGCGGTATGACTTTGTCACAGCTGCCGAGCATATGTAAGCAAGGCCCTTTCTTCGGAAATCTGGCATCGTCCAGTTGACACCAATGGAAAAGCCGGGGTGGACCAGGCACCAGGTGCATGATCTGTGGGCCAAGTGTTAACAAAGAATGACGGGACAATTTTGGGGAAACAGAAGCTCACTTCAGAGTTGTCATATCGCTTGGGATTTCAGCATCCAAAGAGGGTAGGGCCCGGATAATACGATGCAATGGATTAAGAATGGGATGCATGGCCATTTCCTGGATGTACGGACGATAGTAGGAGTACTTGTTGTTGGTAGTGATAAAGTCCACGTCCTCGCTGCGCACATAGTCCATCACAAATGCCTCGTCACCGACGACGAATCGAGTGCCAGGAGCCAGAACACTCTCGTCCAACTCCTTCGCATGCTTCTCGTCAAACACGAGCGCATTGTGAGGCTGACACTCCCACGACACAACGCATAGACGCTTGAGGAGCGGGATATACTTGTCTTCGACAAAGTTGATGAACATTTGACTGCGCAGGTCTGGGAAGGCCGGGTCCGGCAGCTTCTCAGCAAACGAGAACATGTGTTTGACGGATGCCTCGGCAAACTCTCGCTGCGCATGCTTGCACTCGCTCGAACTACATTCAAGCCCGCATCCGGGCCCCTCACGGAACCAGAACCAGATACTGGTGCGCTGTCTTGCCTGCGTGCTGATGAAGGCAAAGGCGTCCGCATCTTCGACCGAGTTTGACGCCGCTTGTTTCGCATGATAGAGAAGCAGATGGCTGGGCGCTGGAACTCGAGAGGAGTCCTCCAAGCTGAGGCTGTGGAAGACGAGAAAGCCAACCATGGGCAGAGGGAAGGGTTGGCCTGTGCGCACAACGCGTATCAGTCGATGGAAGGCGTCTCTGTCTGTGGCGAGGGAGGTAACGTGCATTTGTGTGTGCAGTTGGGTTTAAGTTAAGGTTTTGAGTTGAAGTGCACAAGTGTTGTTTTTATTCGAATTGTTTGTGCGGTGTCGGGTGACGTGACTTTGCGGGATGACAAAGCTGCGTCGCACAAACTGTGATTCCCGTTTTTTGAAATCCAAAATAAACGGAAATTACCGCGATTTGGGTTCTTATTTCTTGCGATTGTCGGTAATGTTCACGGACTTTAACTTTTTGCTGGAGCGTTCTGCCGTCCTGTCTTCATATCTCCAACGCACCGTCTCTTGACCCCTTCGGCACTTGCTTCCTTCGATGTGCGCAAGTTTCCTGCACACCTACCATTACGCGTTTAGCGCATGTTCACCAACTGCTCAAGTTCGGCTGCATATATTGGAGAGCCTACTTCTTGCCCATGTTGTGTCTCGTTTCTGGGAATCAAGTGCGTCAGTTCAAACACTCGCAAATAAATTCAGCTGCTTGGAATCGATTGGATAAAACCGTGAATCTCACAACTTGACATCCATAAACACTGATGCTCATCTCGTGCGTGCACGGACGCGATAGACGACATCTTCGCCAGATCGGCAAGCGAGATCTTGTTGCCGCTGTGCGGTTTGGCACCAAGACACCAGGGATGCCGTGTCGGCGAACTGGAGCAACTCGCTGGAAATACACATTCGCAAACATCGTATACATCACCGACGCAACCAGCACGCGAGAAATAACGAGCTATGTGCTGGTAACTGGTATTTTTGAGCTGTCTCTTCCTCGCCGTGTTTTCAAACAAACGAATGACACCCCACCCAACCAAAACTTGAAAGCCGCTGTCCATTGCTCCGGTGCCGCTCTCGCAGTCCGACACTCTCAACCACCTTCTTCTCAAAGTGCGGCTCTCGGATGACCCGTCTCTGTGCAGCTCCCACACAGTTCTGGTGGTAGACATGTCTGGATCCATGCGAACGAGCGATGTGGACAGCTTCAAAACGCGTGCCGACGCCGTCTACGCAACCCTCGCTCTTGATTTCATTGGCGCACAGCTCGACCAAGCCATGCTTCGCGGCACAGACGTTGTCTCCCTCATCGAGATGCGCCAGGATGCCACAATTGTCTTTGAGCGGGAGCCCATCACAAACCACTTGTTCAACATGCTACTTGACCACTCCACACACTCGAATCCGTACTCGCACGGGAACTATATCAATGCATTCAGAGCCGCTCAGTCTTTGTTCGAAGAGGACATGTGCAACGACACGTGTGCACTGATGCTGCTCTTTCTGTCGGATGGAAAGCCATCAGACAGCATTGCGCGGGGATCCAATTCTTCAGTTCAGAGCATGATTGACATCGAGATCAAGTCCATGGCACTCGACTTTGGAACGCGGTTGACTGTTGGAACGATTGGGTTCGCAAAGGACGAAGACTTTTCAGGTTTTCTTTCGTCAACTCTGCATCATAACCTTTAAGCAGTCTCACGCCTGACAAAAATCTTGTTTCTCTGTCGCAGTTTTGAACGAGATGGCAAAGACTGCCACTGGCGCTGGATGCAACGGCATCTTTCTGAAATCAGATTCATGCGCAGTGGCTCTGAGTAAATCCATATCAAGACTCACTTCTTCCCTTAGTGTGACCCGAACGCGACTTTCTTCCCTTGGCCATGCTGGTTTCCGTGGGCAATTGCGCGAAGTCGAGAAGGAATCATTTGAGAAGGACTTGGACCAGTTATCTTCCAGTGGCTGGAACGTCTATAAACGCGGCGTCCAAAAATGCTGCTGGAATCCGATGATAGGCGATTGGGATTACTTTGATCTGAAGGAACCAGTTGCCGGATTCGCGGTTCGCAAGAAAAGTTTTGGGGAAGGCGCCGAAAGAATAGTTTTTCAGCTTGTCGACTTTAACAAGGACCACCACATTCTGGGCAAGAACCGATGGGTCGCAAAGGACAGCCGCTTTGTGCATGACGATGAAAGCAAGAAAATGGAGTTTCATCAAGTGTTTTGCGAGACACAAATGAAAGCTGGAGATTTGGCCAAAGCGTTTAATGTCGAACTTGCCACGCGGGGAGGGTGCAAGGTTTTCCCGCGAATTCGTTTTCTGGATTGCTTCGTTTATGTATTTTTGGATGAGGACGACATTGAAAGTGGTCTATTGGTGGAAAAAATGCTGGATCAAACAAAGTACAAAAAATGGAATGGGAACGATGGGTCCGTGGACGGATTGGCGCACCTCCCTGAAACAGTGAATCTGGAGGAGCTGTTTGACAACTTGAAAATAACTCACGTGGGTGGAGGCAGCAGCGAAAGGAACTCTGCGCCGCGTGCATTGGGTTCGACAATGAGAATCACAGATCGATTTGCTTCAGCAGCGGTCAACCCCTCTTCCATCATGGCCCGGAATTATGCCGACTTTCCGCAAGCATTTTCTCATTGGACCTACTTTCATTCGAAACGGCAGTTTTTGGTCTGTGACCTTCAAGGGTGCCTGGATATGAACGTGATTCCGCCCGTGTTTGAGTTTACTGATCCTGCAATCCATTTTTCTGGAAATTCAAAGGGAGGTAAACGCAAGTTTGGAAGGACGGATCGAGGGAAATATGGAATCGCCGACTTTTTCAAAACACACAAGTGCAATGATATTTGTCGTGTGTTGGGATTGCCGAGCGATAACGACTGAAACTCTCGCACGCGGATTTAGCCGCGCTTTTTTTTTTTTTTTTTCCATATTTTCTGCTGTTTCTGCATTACTCGCGAGACGGACCTGTCTGCACAACGAAATAAACCTCAGAATCAAGTCAATGAGCTGGACATCCTTTACGGTTGATAAAGTTAAAAAATAACGATGATAAATATTTAAATTTACAAAAAAATGCAAAGAGCCTTGTTCCGCTCTGCATCGACTGCCACCCGCATGGCTCGTGCACCCGCAGCCGCTTCCACAGGTGCAATCAGCGAAAGCGTTACGGATGATCGACGCATTTTCCAGGCCGAGATTCTGTCTGGTACCAAAACTAACCACACGGCGTTACAATCTCCAACTCACCTGGTTGCCCCCCCGAAAAACAGGGGCCCCACCATCTCTGACTTCACACCCGGTCAGAATCTACAGACCCGCAAACACGCCCACGCAGAACGGGTCGGCCAGATTCAACCACTGGAAAATTGACTTTGATACCCAGGATCGATGGGAGAACAGCTTGATGGGATGGGCCTCAAGGTGCGCTTTTCATGTTTCAGTTTATTTTTCAAAGGGCTATCAATGGGAGAGGAAATTCAGATGTCGTAAATGCGCGGGGGGAGGAGGCTTATATTTATCAAACGGATCTGTGCCGCACAAAGCCGCTGTATCGATCTTAATGGAATCTATGTTCGACAGTGCCGACCCCATGCAAGCACTTTCCATCAAGTTCTTGACCAAAGAGGACGCAATTCTATTCGCAGAACGTCAAGGTTACGATTACTGGGTAGACCTCCCTAAGGAGGCCGCCTTCAAGCCCAAGTTGTACGCAGACAACTTTAAGGTGGTTTTATTGTTTTTGGGGGGGTTTTCGAAACGTCGCTTGCGAATTATCTCTGACCGGACTTTTCGTTGTATCTTCAGTACTCGGACAAGAAGCTGCGCCTCCTTCGAACAAAGTAAAGTGTGGTGTAGATTATATTCAACCAGCCGAATCGAAATGCCAATAAAAGCAACAACACACTCAGTGTGACATATATAAAAACAAACTTCTGTTGCGCGTTACTCTAAGTGCTGCACATGCACTGGCAGCCACGCGTATGATAAAAACTGTGAATGATGGAAGTGAAATTGAGAAATGCGAGCATCTCATTTTTTGGCACAAGATTGACAGCAGACAAAATTCACCCTCACGCGAGCGAGAGGAGCAACCCACCTGCTTAAGGTACTTAATCCTCATGTCGTATTTGCATACCAAGATATTCAAATGCTGCCTCGCTGCGTAGTTCGTGCCTCAGCTAGAGGGAATATCAAACTGCCCGCCGCATCTTCAACTTCTGTTCTATGCAAATCCCACTTTCTGATCAGTCGGCGTCGGAAAAGCCGCAGCGCGTCGTAGCTGACTATCACGCGCCTATGCTCAAACGACATCCGCGGCGACACATCAAAATCAAACTCGACCCTGTTCGCTATGACTCACGACTCAACCAGGATGCCTCTTGGCTGGAAGGCGTGCCCAGCCCAGCTGGCTTTGGTTATTCACCAATGTCACGAGGAAATGTGGAACCCCTTCGGACAACTTCAGTAGCCGCAAATAACAGTGACTTGAGCTCTCCAAATGCAAGCACAGCCTGTGTATCATTTGGGGCAGTTGCGAATTCAGTCAACAATGGACTTGCAGCTGAAATGCGCACAACGCACCAGCAAACAGGTACAAACAGATTATTCTATTGTACTGGCATGTGGATTTAAATGCTCTTGCACTAGAAACATACAACAGCATGATTGGACTCAACAGCTTGTTTCCATTACATGAGAGCTTTGATGACTTGCCAGCCAAGGAGCTATCAAATGCTTTTGGGGTACAGTTATCCAGTACCCCTTTTTCATACCCTTATGATGAGACAGAAGGTAATACCTCTGCTGAGGTTCTTGTTTCTTTGTGTTGTTAATTATGTTCTGGAATAGATGCTGGCTCCATCCTGCCTGAATTCAGCTCTGTGTGTCCAAGCACAGAAAGTGCTAGCAATTCAGCTGATTCAAACCTCTTTGTCTGGAACAGGTCTCCAGTTTCACAACATCCCAAAACGTTTCTGGCAGAAAAGTCTGCAAAAACAAGAAGGCAATCAAAAGGAGGAGACAGCAAACTCAGCCAAATACCACATCCTAGTCTTACTGACACTTCACAGAATGACCTTGCCAACCTGCAAAACCAACTGAGCCAAAAATGCAAAGCACTCCCACAGTATATACCACTCACTGTGCCTCTGAGCAGAAAAAGCATTCCAAAACTAGCCACTCTAGTTTATCCAGAACTTACATGTGAGTTTTTTACCATTTTTGTTCGAACTACTCTCCTGATAATCTTCAATGAAGTCATCTTTGGATCTGCTGCCAAGATATTCTCAGTTTCCAACTTGTTGGGGTTTGACTTGGGC
>QEAP01000161.1:0-52040 GCA_006535975.1 Chytriomyces confervae
TGTGTTGTTCCTTACTGATGAACTGTGATAAAACATAAAAAAAATAAATAAAAACTCATGAACACTCTTCAACCGTTGTCTGTTCTCATTTCTCAAACGACCAGTGTGAGAGCACAGAACACTTGAGGGAAGACTCCGTCAGTTTGCCACTGGTTTCGACGAGGCTCTCATTTCGATTAAGCTTGCATCTGAATCCGTGCGACGTTTATTTGGCACGCGGGTGTCGTTGGAATTCCTGACAGCATACGTGGTGCAGCCTTCATTTCATATTTACCAGCCGTAAGATGTAAAAAATGTCTTTGAAAAACACCAACGCAAGCGCAGCTAAACGGATCCAGAAAGAACTGGCCGAGATCTCGTTAGAACCTCCAACAAACTGTAGTGCCGGACCAAAAGGAGACAATCTATTCGAATGGACGGCAACGATTCAGGGTAAATTCAAAAAAAAAAAAAAAACTTTCACAAACAAATAAAAACCGCACGAAATAGGACCAAAAGACAGCCCTTACGCGAACGGAATCTTTTTCCTGGACATTGTTTTTCCAGCCGAATACCCATTCAAAGCGCCCAAAATTGTTTTCCGAACGCGCATCTATCATTGCAACATCAACGCACAGGGAGGAATCTGTTTGGATATTCTGAAAGATAACTGGAGTCCGGCGCTGACGATATCGAAAGTTTTGTTGAGCATTTGCTCGCTCTTGACGGACGCCAACCCACGTAAATTCCTGAAAAAAAAATCCTGATGGATGGGTTTTCTTGATTCGAATATCTCATTCTATTTCAGATGATCCACTTGTCGCGAAAATAGCTCAGCAATATCTGCAAGAGCGGGCAGAGCACGATTCGGTGGCGCGGGAATGGACGAAGCGGTAAATGTCCCATACAGTTCAGTCACTGAAAGTATTCATTAACATGTGCACGGCCAGATATGCAAGCTAAAAAAATACAATAAAAGCATGATTTGTGATTATCAGATCTAGTTGAAGGCCAAGTGAATGCTATCGATTTTTTGTGTTGGCATCAATAGTCAGTGTGTAAAGGGAGGCATAATTGGGAGACAGTTGACCATCTGTGTCAGCTTAACCAGAATTCCATTCGCCCGAATCTGTCGAGGCGAAACAGTCCCATCTGTTGTTCGTGAAGGGAATCGATGTATTTCAGTCTCAGCATCTTTGTAACTTTTATTCTTTTTGTAACTTTCAGGTACTTCTTTCGACATAAGCGTAATAATGGAAGGGAACAACTTCGGATCCAGATACTCGGTTGTTCGCTCTAAGCTCCCCAGCCAGCACGGAGCGCGTTCACCATCTCGTTGTTGTAGTCCTGGGACAGTTCCCACACCATGGTTCCACCCAGCTGCTGCTGCTTAGCCCAGGCAGCCTTGGCCTTGACAGAGACTGGGTCATCGTAAGACACAAAGCTGGGAACGTTCTGGAAGTTGTTTGGGGTGTAAACTGTGGGACTCTGCGCAAAGTCAAAGTACTGGCGAGTCCATCCATTGCTGGCAGAGGTGGGTCCATTGGCCAAGGGGGCACCCTGTTGAGTTCCAGCGCCACGCATGTTCATGTACATCCACACACCAGAGTTGTAAGCAGCTCCACATGATTTTCCGGTGGTGCTGGCGGGAGGGGCCCATGGGGTGACATCAAGGTAGTCTCCGATCGTGCTGGAAGCTTTCGTGCACTTGGTACCGTCCCAGCTGTTGCAACGGTTGTACAAGCCGTTGTTTGGCAGAGTAGCGTTGCCGTTTCCGACAGACCATGAGCGACCATAGAAACCGATTCCGTTGGTGAGCTGCGATCGCTTGGCACCCGCCTTGACCCATGAATTCACAGTCGCAGCGTGTGAGAGGGATTGAGTGTAGCCGACATTGTTGGAAGCAGGCTGGACTGGGTCATTCGGGCCAGGCGCGTTCAAGGGAGAGTTGAAGTCTGCGTATGAAGACCATGAACCGTAAAAGTCGTACGACATGATTTGCGCGTAGTCGATGTACTTGAAAATGTCTGGGACGTAGTTGATGCCCGTGCTCTTTTGAACGTACGCAGTGGTTTCTCCAGACACTGCCAGTGAAATGGATCTGTCCGGACCAAGCTCAGCACGCAAGGCAGCAAGCAATTTGACAAAGTTGGCTGGGTCAGCATCGTTGACAGTGTTGCACTCAAGGCCACCGCCGGATGGGTACTCCCAGTCCAAATCAACTCCATCAAATCCAAATGTGTCCAAAAAGGAGTGCACTGTTTTGACGAAAGTCTGCGTCAACGAAGCACTCGCGGCGACAGTGGAGAAATGCTGTGATCCAGACCATCCACCGATGGAAACAATGGTTCGCAGGTTTGGGTACTTGTCACGCACGCCGGTAAAACCACGCAACCACTTGGTGTCGGCATTGTCATCAAACGAAACCAGAAGACCGTTGGAGGCAAGGTTCACTAAAGCGAGTTATGAGTCAAATGAACCACATTTTCAACAAAAAACTTTGAACTCACCAAAGGCGTAGTTGATGGCCGAGAAACCAGACAAATCGAGTTTGTCGATCGTGTTTTGAGCACGCGAATAGATTGACCATTGCGTCCAGTATCCAATCATTCCAGGCGTTGTAAATGGCCGGTAAGCAAAGGTGGTTCCCTGGCAAGCACCTTGAGGGTTCCATCCGGATCCAGCTGCTGAATTTGGTGGACCTGCGGCTCCCTGGTATGCAACGATGTAGTTGACACCTTGGTAGGAGACCTTGTTGCCCGGTTGGTAGACGACTTGAGAATTGAACACGTAGGTGCTGTAAGGAACCCAACAGACTGGAAGGTTGCTGGTTGGGAGCGGACTGGCAGCGGAGGTCTTTGTGGTGGGCACCTGAGACGAAGCTGGCGGCACAGAAGTGGTAGATGGCTTCGCGGAGGTTGTTGGAGGTGCTACAGTGGAAGCTGAGGTTGGTGGGGCCACAGTGGAGGTCACTACGCCGCCAGCATCGCAGGCACCTTCGTTGGTCCAGGCGCCCCACTGGGCAGAGTCGAGGGAAGGTTCCTTGTCAGACCACCAGTTGGCATGGTAGTTGCTGCCTTTGCTGGAGACTTTGGCACCACCACTGTAAGCGCCTGGGGCCCAGGCGGAGTAGCAGGCGGGCAGGGCGAGACTGAGCTGCGCCAAAGAGATGATGGCAATAATGGGAAGCATAGAGAGGAGTTTGGTTGATCTGAAGGGTGGAGACGGGGGGATGTCCGTGATTTATACGCTGTCACTTTTTTGAGCTGATCTTGTGACTGGTCAGGTGCGAGGGTAGTTTCGGACACGTGACCAAAGATTGAGCTGCGCTGCTTTGACTTCGAATGAACGCAGCAACATTGCGAAAACAGGGCAAGCCATGCGCAGCGTTGCACCAGGCGGAAAGCCTCCTGGCTTGTTGCAAGCACACGCTTTGAATATCAGCTGCTTTTGTTGAGGCGCACCAGCACACATTCGCTCGTGCTCCTGCGTGCTGCATCCAGCTGTGTCTCTCTAATGGCTCGTCTCCAGCGTGACTAACGCGTTCTAAATTCTCACGGGCTTCGCTCCCCGCCAAGATGCGCGCAGCCAGAACCAGGCTGTCTCATCAGCCAGCGTTGGTTCCGCTTGAATGGTTCTGCTGGGTCGTTGTTGTTGTGCACGCATGATCACATTTTTATTTCACATTCCGTTTATATTTACGACGATTCGTTGGCCTTTTCTTTTTCTTTTTTCCACTGGAATAAAATCACAGGTCAGTATGGGCAAAGAGAAGGACGACCACGTTATCAAGCCAACTGCAACGACTCCGTCCATGGACACGTCCGAGTGGCCGCTGCTGCTCAAGAACTACGACAAACTCAATGTGCGCACCGGGCACTACACCCCAATCGCCTCAGGATGTTCCCCACTGAAGAGAGACATCGACAACTATGTCAGGTAATACATCACCATGTCTTTGCAAGAGTTCAAATTTCGATAATTTGGTTCCGATCGCTTCAATACCATCCGAATTCGGGATTTCCCGCAAGCGTTTAACATCATTTCTCCACCCAGATACGGTGTGATCAATCTGGACAAGCCATCAAACCCCTCGTCACACGAAGTTGTCGCCTGGATTCGCCGTATTCTGCGCGTTGAGAAAACGGGACACTCTGGAACTCTTGACCCTAAAGTTACTGGTTGCCTCATTGTCTGCATCGACAGAGCTACGCGTCTCGTGAAAAGTCAGCAAGGCGCCGGAAAGGAATACGTGTCTGTTCTTAGACTCCATGATGCCATCGACAATGAAAAGAAGCTTGCGCAGGTGCGTTTCTCGACTGCATCTCCCAAGCAACGTTTGCGCTAAAATGAAACCAATTCAATTTGCATTCGCTCGTCGATTCTTTTTCGTGATCTTCCTTTGAAAAGGCCCTCGAAACTCTCACCGGAGCACTTTTCCAACGTCCACCTTTGATTTCTGCCGTCAAACGCCAACTGCGTGTCCGTACCATCCACGATATTAAGCTGATTGAGTTCAACAATGACAGACATTTGAGCGTTTTTTGGGTTTCTTGTGAAGCCGGTACCTATATTCGTACTCTCTGTGTACACTTGGGGCTCCTCTTGAAGGTCGGAGGACACATGCAGGAGCTGCGAAGAGTGAGAAGTGGAGCATTGGGTGAAGATGTAAGAATGTTTCGCTGGCATGTCGAAACTTGGAGGACGGAATTTTTAACGAGATCTTCTTGCAACAGGATGGCATGACTACCATGCACGATGTTTTGGACGCACAATGGGTGTATGACAACACCAAAGATGGTACGGCTGCACTGCCCGAAAATGATCGGTTTCATGTGACCTAATGAGACCCCACCACTTATTCCAGAATCGTACCTTCGCGCCGTTATCCGTCCCCTCGAAGCTCTTCTCACAACCTACAAGCGCGTCGTTGTGAAAGACAGTGCCGTCAACGCCATTTGCTACGGTGCCAAACTCATGATCCCAGGTCTCCTCCGCTTTGAAAGTGGTATTGACCTGCACGAAGAAGTTGTCCTCATGACAACGAAGGGTGAAGCCATTGCCCTTGGAATCGCAACCATGAGTACCGCTGAGATGGCCACCTGTGACCACGGTGTTGTTGCCAAGATTAAGCGTGTGATTATGGAGCGGGACACGTACCCAAGACGGTGGGGTTTGGGACCCAAGGCGTTGGAAAAGAAGAAGCTTGTCAAGGATGGAAAGTTGGACAAATATGGACGCGTCAATGAGGAGACTCCCAAGGAGTGGAAGAGAGGACACGTCGACTATGCTTCGTTGAGTACATCTTTATAACCCCCTTTTGTCGCCATTGGCCATACAAAGCTAACCTCCGTTCTCAAAGTGGCATGAATGTAGATGGTCACCCCAACCAGCACACTGGAGACGGCGTTGCTGCACCAAAAAAGAAGCTGATTGAAGAAGTTGCTGAAGAAACTCCCAAAAAGAAGGTGAGCGTAATCGTCCCCCATTTTTATTTGCAGTCCTTTTCATGAATCTGAATGCGCTTCTGTTATCAGAGGAAAGCGACTGAGGATGACGAAGATGAGGTGAAATCAGTAAAGAAGAAGAAGAAGAAGGCCGCGGCTGCTGAAGAGGAGGCTGAGGAGTCACCGGAAAAGAAGAAGAAAAAGAAGTCAAAGACTGCGACGGAAGAATCTGACGCAGAAGAAGATGGTATGTTTTTCATGCTTTTGTCAATGTGAACTAACGGCTTTCTGGTGTCAAAAAAGGCGAAAAGAAGAAAAAGAAGAAGAAAAAGTCCAAGTCTGAAGACGACGAGTAGATGTCTTTTTCCTTCTTTTTCAAGTTTTTCTATGTCTTTTGGTTCTTCCTTTTTCTGCTTTTTCTTTAGTATCTTCTTTCATTTCGGACAGCGATGGAGAGGTTGATTACGTTCCTGTTTCTGGCATGTACTGACTTAATTTTGAGTAAATGATGAAGCCGTCTGCGCGCGCTATCTCACGATTGTGTTGGTATTCACAAAATATTTGAGTGAAACAGTAACTGCCCCTGTTTATTTCAACGACGCCTATCATCACGGGCGTGTCGGTCAGACCCAGAACGCCGACCATCTCTATCACGGACTTCCCTTTCACCCCGCTGTGCTCTTCTGTCGTCATGTTCTTCATGACGTTTCCTGCCATCCCGATCATATTTCGCAGAGCCAGTTCGGTCTGAATACTCGTTTTTTCTCACGGAAGTATCCTCCCTCCTATCCCTATGCCCGAAGTCTCGACCAGAGGTACGATCTTGGCGGTGCCGGTCCCTTTCTTCTCGACCATCCTTACGGTGTTCGGTACGATGGCGGTTAGTATCACCCACTTCAGTAGCATCAGCCCGGACATCATCCGACTGCTGATGCCTCGCCCTCTTTTTCTCACGCGCCAAGTCCCCTTCATGCTCAAAAACTAAATCATACCCGGAACCTTGCCGCCTCTCCATTCGCCCACCACCACCATCATCTCCATCCCGATACTGTTTCTTGCGTTGCAGACCTTTCCCACCAAACTCCTCGTCTTCCATCAACTCGCGCCTTTTGCCGCCCAAAAAGTCGTGATGCAGTTTCGACACGGACTGGGAAAAGTCCACGTGGATGCGGCGATCGTCAATCAGAACATTGTCCATTTTAAAGTACGCTTCTTCGGCGGCTTCCTTTTTTTCAAAGTCAATGAATGCGTACGAAAGAGATTCTTGTGTCTTTTTGTCGCGGATGATTTCACAGCTGGATGAGTTTTTGATGGATTCGTGTCGGAAAAACAAAGTGATGAAAATGGGAACATACATCAGTCAACTTACATCTAAAAAACATGTAGCAGTTGGAAACTCACCTGCGAATTTCCCCAAACCGCGAAAAAATCAACTCCAAGTCTTCATCGCGCGTCACAGGATGCAATTTACAAACAAACAAAATATTCTCAGGGGGCCGAATTTCAGCAAAGGGCAAGTCGCCAATCATCTCAAGAGTCAAGGCACGCGCTGCAGCTTCGCGATCTCGGGATTCTTTTTCCAGGATTTCTGGATCGACATCAGGAAACAGATCTTCGTCATCGCCGATACGGGTACTATTGAGCATTTCAGGTGGCGGTGAAGGGCTGCGAGGAGGTTCCACCATATTGGGCGGATCAGGGAATGGGTCATCAAGAATAATGGTATGTTTGATGCTGTTCAAAGAAAATGAATCAGCCCTGAGCACTTTCAAAAACAAACAACAAACCGAATGTCTCTGAAAGGCCTCTTTTCGTGATCAACCTGCTGAGCATTCAGCGCGTCGAGCACGTCCAAACCCTCAACGACTTTGCCAAAAACAGCATGGACGCCGTTCAGGTAACCCGCGCCTTCGTCGGCCAACGTAAAAAAGAACTGCGACGCAGCCACGCGCACAGCGTTTCCCTTTGCATCAACCGCATCCGAGCACACAAACGACACGCGACCTTTTGTCGAGTGTTTGAGCTTTGGATGCATTTCAGGCGTGAAAAAGCGCGGCACGTCTGAGTGAGTATCGTGCGAGAGAGTGGCGGAAAGATGCTGTGCGCTGACACCGCTGTCAGTATCGCCCGCTGCGTTGCCGCCAGTGACTGCAGTGAAACCCTGAGTGATAGTGTGGAACAGCGACCTATTGTCAGAGTGGTGGATTCGTTCAGATCATGATGGGATGGATTAATTCAGATAAGCGGCCGGCACATCTGATAGTAAGGAAGGCGCTGTACCAGTTGTATGCCTTCAGCTTGCATAGCTTGATGAAGTTGGTGCTTGCGATTGGAGCTCGCTCTGTTTCGAGGTCAATTACAATGTCTCCGAGCGATGTCTTTGAATGGGCAGCATTAGAGAGTGAGTGACATTCAAGCATCAGAATACCCTCTACCTCAAGAAGGACCGACATATTCTGTCGTTTTATGCTTTTGCTTCAATAAATAAATATTTATGGACGCACGTAAATATTTACATTGCCTCTTTCCGTAAAAACAGAAAAACGCATAAACAACTTGCGATGCCTGCCTTCGTGCCATCCGTGGTGACAACATCCTCAACCTCGTTCCTGCAGGCGCGCCGTCGTGTGCTTCAAGGATACCGTGAATGGTACAGAGCTGTGAGTGAGAGCAATGCTTTATGCTGTGGATATCGACTAAACCCTCTCTCCTATCATCTGGACTTGTCTCCTATCATCTGGACTTCTCACTCTCCCTCCGTGATCATCCACCCGCCTCCCTTCTTATGCAAATCAACCAGGGCCCCTGGATCTGCGAAAACTACGGTCTCGAAATCACCTCTGATGTAGTGCGTAGACGCATCCGCGCAGAGTACAACAAGTTTGCGGGCGTTGCAGACTTGCAGACGATCGATTTGCTGATTTACAAGGGAAGAACCGAGTACGAGGAGACTCTGAACTTTGTGCGTATCCCCTTGTCATTATAATTCATGCGTGCCCGAACAACTGACACTTCTGAATCAGTGGAAGCAGAAAACGCACATCATGCGCTTCTTTGACGAGCCAAGCCGAATCCAGAAGAAACCCACGGACTTCCTGGGACGCTTTTACGCCGGAAGAGACTGATTTCGTGCTCCCGAAAACTGAAAATAAAATGCGCCCCTTCTCTCAGCAACTTGCATCGGAGCGGATGAAGTCCGTAACTTTTTTTGCAATTTCCTGGTATCCTTGGCTTTCAATTGGTGGAAGTAAAAGAAAAGAAATAATTGTCACGCGCACAACGACACGCAGACCCAGCACACAAAGCCCCCAGAAGCAGGCAACACGAAACCCCTGTCGCACTCGCGTGTAATGACCGACGCCCATGCCGTGCCGCTTGCCGCAAAACCAAGCAAAACAGCAGCCATGATCAGCTTTATCCAATCAAGCAAAATGTTTCTTCAGCCGGAACACCTTTGCGACTGGTCGGAAATCAAAAGCGGCGCGTTCGGAGTCCTTTACAAAGCCGATGTAAGCTTCCCTCCGAGTTTTTCCGCGAGTTTTTTTTACTGTCTCGTCATCTTCACGTGAAGCTGACACTTGGCAATTCCAATGCAACGGTCTGCGTAGTACTTGGTGAGAGGCTTGCACTCATACGCGTTAGATACCAAACTGTTCTGATTTGAGAATTGTTCGAATTTTGCACGCGATGCAGGGAACCGAAGTTGCTGTCAAAACGTTTTCAGGTTTCGTGCGTAACATTGCAAAGTTACCGTGTTCTTACGCCGCGCTTCAATTCAGATATCTCAACCCAAGAAGCTTCATTCGATCTGCAAAAGTACATCGAGCGGGAAGTGGACATGATCAAGTTTGTGCAAAGGTCCGTTCGTTTTCTCGGCGCTGATCAGCACATTCTTTTCAATTTTACAGGGACGCACGCCATCCCAATGTCGTGCAGGTACGAAAAACCGAAACGTACCAGTTTTCCAATACTCATCAACACGGTTTCCAAACAGTTTATGGGGTGTTCCCTCAAAAACGACGAAATTCTTCTTGTTACGGAGTATGTGCCTGGTGGCAATGTGAAGGAGGTCAGCCCCTTATACTCTCTGGCCCAAAGCTCTTTTACCTCTGACTGCGATTCAAACTTGCCATCAGTGGATCATGGACTCGGAAAAACCAATGACGGACAGGACTCGAATTTCGATATCGATGGACGTTGCGAAAGCTATGGCGTACCTTCATTCTCGCGGCATCATTCACAGGGATTTGAAGTCTGAAAACCTTCTTGTGACTGAAAACAAACGCATCAAGGTGAATTTTATTCTTGATTTCACAACGCCATTTAACAACCACCACCACCACCACCACCACCACCACCAAAAAGGTCTGTGACTTTGGTTTCTCGCGACCTTCTCCAACAACTTCGCAAGAAAAGCGAAGACTTTCTTTCTGTGGAACGGATTCTCACATGGCCCCCGAAATCATTCTATGCATCCCGTTTGATCAGCGCGTTGACGTTTTCAGCTACGGCATCATCATGAGCGAACTTGCAGTTGGAAAAGTAGTCGAAGGAAACACGCTTGGACGGCAGATTCCCGGTTTTGGTATCTCACGACAAGAAGTTTTGGAAAATGTTCAAATGAGACTGGGATTGTTGGAACGAGAGGTTGACATTGAAGACGATGGCGCGGAGATTCAAACCAACACTATTTTGGTGACAGCAAGTGAACCGGATATAGGACGCGTAATGAAGGGGTTTGTGGATGTTGCACTTTCATGCGCTGATGAAGACGCAAATCTCCGACCCGACTGGAAATCCGTGATGAGAAAATTAAAAGAGTTGGACACAGAGGCGATCAAAGTTGAAAAGGAACTCGGGTTAATCACGGGTGAGCTTTTCCATGGTCGATTGAATTGAATGATTTTTTCTGACCGCACACTCATTTCTACCAGATGCGACATTAGTTTCGAGTATTTCCATGCCCAGCATGTTTAGCCTCGCAAACGCGTCCGGGAATTCTTCGAGAATTGCAAACGAAAGACCTGTTTCAGCCATTCCACTCGCAGTCATTGCTGAGAATGAACACACGGAGGAACTGAAGCAGCTGGCAATACCGCATCAGCAATACCCTGCGGACAATATTAATCGCGAGAGTTGCGCAAACAATCGGAGCTCAGAATACTCGCGAAAGAGCAACAACAGTGTCAAACAGTTGGACTTTCATAATTCCAGCGCCAGTCTCGGAAGAACGTCGAAAAGCTCAAACAAGCTCAACCAAATCGGGCTGCAGCATTCCATCCCGCACAAAATTGAGAAAACCACTGGACTGAGTTTTATAAAAGTGTGCTTAAAAGGTCTCAAATGCGAAGCTTGCGATGACTCGTTTTTGAAATTCGGAGACGGCGTCAAACCTGTCAAGTGTCATGGTATGTATAAACTGCTTTTGTTTCTCTGTTGCAAGTCTCATCGGACTTTTGGTCTACTTGCAGAATGCGGGGCCGTCTTCCACTCGGGCTGCACTCGCTACATCCCTTCCAGCTGTGGCCTTCCAAAAGAACTCCGCACATCGCTATTTCCAGCAAACCCCAATCTCCACACATCCACCAGCACTCTTTACTTGGCGCACGGTAAATCCCAAACCACAGCAAAGTCTCGACCAAAAGGAATGCCTGAAGTTTTCCACGGCTTTGATGGGGACCATTTCGCCACACAGGAATTTAGTGACGCTGTAAATCCGGACATTCATCCACCAACCCCACCTGTTCATCGGAAAAAGCAAATGAGTTTGGATTTATTTAGTCGGTTCGGAGGTTCCGAATCTTCGATTTCAGGAAGACGGACTCCATCTTTAGCGGCTGTTTGGAAGGACGATGAACTTGGCGCAGGCACAGCAACTCAACGGAGCATCAAATGCCGCGAGATTAAAAATTTCAGCGCAAGGTCTTATACAGGCGGCAGGAGTTTGGGATCAGGACCGGAGATGTCAAAATTGGCAAATGTGGCTGGTGACTCGACAGCAACATTGCGAGCTGGAGCATCGAGGGATTTGGTGTCTCAGTGAAATCCCACATGCTTTTTCTCTCTTTGTTTATTATTATGTGCCGGGTGGGAGTTGTGAGACGTTTAAAGTTTGCGCAAACAATGAAGACAGAAAATCCATTGTTTCTCTTGCAAACATTCTTGAAACAGCTTCGCTGGTTTGTTACAAAACTCCTCCAGCGCCGCCACATTCGCGAGATTACTCCAGCACCAACGAACGCGCAGTTAGGACTCGTGCTAAATATGGAACACGCGTCCGCGACACATCCCGTGTCAACCTCCGCACGAACACTGACATCGTCGGCAAAAGGGTCAAAAGCAAACTTGGCTCATGATAAGAAGGAAAGCGAGATCAAGTTAGGCCCGGTTACCCAGCCCTCAGCGGTTGCAAGTGTTGCAAGGCTGTCCAAGGCAAACAGTCAAAATGGGATACATTCTGGGAAACGTGAGTATCTTAGCAACCGAGGGGAAACATCTTTATTCACTATATTCAACGCGTTATTATTAACTTGCTCAGACTCTCGAAAGCCGAGCAACGGCATCGCGCAGTCGTCATCCCGGCCAAGTTCTGGAAAAGCCGCAACACACGAACACAATGACAAGCTCATTTCAGCAGCTCCCCACAGCCAGTCAAACCTTACAAAGGGCATCCACTCAAAGTCCGGCAGCCACAAAAGCATATCAGGGATCCCTGATAATGTCAGTGCATCTCGCGCCTCACCAAAGGTCAGCCATGTTGGATCCAGACAACCGTCTGCTGTCAAAAAAGATGCGACTCCTAAAGCTGTCTCCAAGCCTTTGACAAGAACTGGATCTGCTGCAAATTTGGTGGCAGCCTCAAAACGCGGGTCAAAGACCGGTCTAGCTGATACCACTTCTTCAGTGAAAGAGTTGGCGCGGTCCGGTTCATCCGTATACCACAGTGCCCGTCAATCTACGGCAGCGGCAGAAAACTCAATGTCCAAAGAGCAAAGCAGACTGAGTTTGGCAAGGTGAGGTCCCATTGTTTTAAGTTGAGTGTTATGGTTGGCTGAAGATACTCTCCAGTCGAGTTGGCGACGACGACCCTCGCATCCAAGAGCTTCGAGATATTTTAGCACAGACAGTCGATATTCCAGATTCCGACGAAGTTGTGGGAACTGACCAGTGGGCAACCGACATAGTCGATCAAAACGACGCTGAAGAAGAGTTTGAAGAGTTGTGCTGGGAAATGGCTAAGTACATTATCAAAGAAGCGCAAGTGGAACTCAAGGATGAGACGCAGCTTTCAAATGACGGTTTGTTTGGAATTGTTCGAAAGTAACCTTCTGAAGCGCGCATTTTAGATCACGAGTCGCGCACGCCAACTTCAAGCGTTAAAAACAAGGGCGAGCACAGCGTTGCGGCAAAATCAGCTTCCAAATCTAGATCCAACAGCGCAAAAAGCCTTTCTCACTCAAAACCAGGATCTAAAGTTGCTTCAAAGGTGGCTTCCAAAGCCCCATCTCTCAATGGAACCAGACAAGAGAGCGCGGAAAAGATTGGGGATACCAATGAAGAATCCGGACACGGAAATGCGGCAAACGATGTTGAAGGACCCAGTGAAACCAAAACTCAACCCGCCTCGAAAAAGCCTTCGAACACAGCATCGAAACTTGCCAGCAGAACCATCTCAAAAAGCGCTCTTTCGCATCAAGTTTATTCTGCGTCCGACGAGCCACCTGTGGTAGCGTCCAAGCCTCTTTCAAAAGCTGGCAGCCGAGTTCACTCTGCTCATCCTCCTGCAAGTCCAAAAGGAGAGAATGCCACTGCATCTCAGCTCGTGAATGCCAGTTCAGTCAAAAATGTCCACGCTGATGAGCACGTCTCACATTCAATCGGCACCAATCCCGGATCAAAAGCCGTTTCCCTCAGAGCCTCCATCGCGAACAGCAGAGCTGCATCCATGGGTGTGATTGGAGACTTTGCAAAGGATGCGGTTGCGGCGGGTACAAGTGACGTGGATTCGGCGCCGCTCAGTGTCAACGCAGGCCTCGTCAGTGCTCCGCTGGCTGCTTCGAAGGACGCTTCAAAGACTGTCAGCAGAAGCGTATCGCAAAATAATGCGCATGAAGGTCTTACACCGGAATCAACCGCAGTTGATGCCGCGTTGTTCTCCCAAAACCCGTCAAAGATTGTTTCCAGGGCAGAATCAAAGCTGGAGGCAACCAACATGGTCAGCAAGACTGGCTCTAAAGCCGTTCTCGATGAGAATGCATCTTTGGACGCAGCAGTGGTGCCTCCTCACCGGGACGCATCCAAGGCAGCCTCCAAAGCAAACAGTCGCGCAGCGTTGGATGCTTCCTCCGACGCACCACAACCTCAAGACGAACCCAAGTCCAAGCCACACTCCAAAACAGCGTCTAAAATAACAAGCCGTGTTGGTTCTGCTTTATTGCCTGGTCCTTCAAACCAGCAATCCCAGCTTGCCTCAAAGACCGCATCAAAAATTGCAAGCAGAACCGAATCGAAAAGCGAGATTGGTATTGGTACGTATCATATCATTCTATCTGTTGCCTTTTCAACCGTCTCAATTTGACAAAAAACTTGGCAGGTAAAACAGACCAGTCACCAGCTGGCTCGAAAGTCGCTTCCAAAGCACCCTCACGCACCGCATCCGTGGTGCCTTCGAAACAGATCTCCAAATCTCACTCGCGGACAGGATCTGGCGTCGTGTCAAAGCTGGCAAGCCACTCTGGATCAACTGCTGCTTTGGTGGTTGATGCCCATGATGCCAATGCACCCACAAAGTCGGATGAAAGCGAGCTTGCGGCGGCCAAAGTGGAACAACATTCCGCGCAGCGCAGCCCTGTTAGTTCGAAAGTCGTATCCAATTTGGGAAGCCGGGCCGCATCAAAGAGCCTGCTTTCGAAGGATGAAGGGAAACTAGCTTCCAAGCCCGTTTCACACATAACATCCAAAGTGGGATCAAACATTGCATCGCGATCGCACTCTAAAATTATCGGTGACAGCGAAACTGCTGGCATTTCTGACGATGCGGGACACCAGTCTTTGGAAACCAACGCTGCGCTTGGTCATTCTGAACCCAAACCCCACTCACGTAAACCATCAAATGCTGCTTCCAAACTGGCGAGTCGAGCAGCATCCCAGAATGTTATGAAGCACGGATCCAACAAGTCGTCAGTCGCAGGATCCAAAGCAGCCTCCAAACACGCAAGTCGTGCCCTGTCGAAAAATGATTTGTCAAATCACCATGACATTGCTGCAGGTGATGAGCATTCGGGCGGCCACGGCGGAGATGCTGTTGAACCGGACCATCATGCACCAGATGATTCGGCAGAAACCCACGATGATGCCCATCACGACGATTCCCACGCCATGAATCATCACAATGAAGCGCCATCGTCCCAACATGAGCAGATTGGCGAAAGCTCCAACGAGGCGGACAGTGGAGACACTCTTCCGACGAAGGCTGTCAGTCACTCTGCCTCCAAACAGAGTCTGATGGATGCATCTGCAAATGACAAGGGTCCATCTAGTAAACCTGTTTCCCGTGTTGCGTCTGTTTTGGCATCGAAAACTGCAAGCAGAGCAACTTCGCAGACTGGTTTGAAGGATTCCAATGGTCCTTCTGCCGACGCCGAGCATGCGTCTGAACAGATTCATCACAATGAGAATAGTGACGTGTACAATGAAGACTTTGAGGATGTTGCAAAGTCGTCATCGAAAGTCGGTTCCAAATCCGCCTCGACAAAGGCATCACCAGTTGTCTCGAAGCCTGGATCGAAAAGCGCAAGTCGCACTGTATCCCAGAGTGGTATTGGGCAAGAAATGGTCTCTGCGGAGGCCCCTTCGCATTCACCACTTGCCAACGAAATTCAAAATGAGCAAGCGGGTGAGTACGATGAGCCGTTTGAGGCAAGTTCGAAACCGCAATCAAAGGCTGCATCAAAAGTTGCATCAAAGGCTGCAAGTCGAACTACTTCTCAGCACGGTTTGGAGCAAGGGGGGCTTCCCAAAAACGAAGAACACGCCGCTGGAGACGAATCGCATGGAAATGATGATTATTCGGCTCAAGATGAACCACATGGGCAAAAAACTTCGAAACCTCCTTCCAAATTAGTCTCTCGATCCAATTCTGCGAAAGTGTCAGTAACAGGAACCCAAGTTGTTTCAAAAACTGCGTCCAAAGCTGCTTCCAAATCCGTCTCACAACATGCAAGCCGTGCCCCATCTCACAGTGGCCTTGGACAAGAAGTTTACTCTGAACTTGAAACGACTGCAACAGAAACCAAAGAACACGCTGAAGCGGAAGAACCCTCATCTGGACATTATGATGAGCCGTTCGAGCAAGCGTCCAAACCAACGTCCAAAGCGGTTTCCAGATCGGGCTCTGGAAAGGCGTCGGCAGCAGGATCCAGAATAGCATCAAAGGTTGTGTCAAAGGCAGTGTCAACCGCAGTTTCTAAGGTCCATTCGAAAGTAGCGTCCAAAAATGCGAGCCGTACGAATTCTCAAAGTGGTATCGATCAATACGCTTACTCTGAAGAAGTTGAGGACGCCAAAGAAGGGGATTCGTCCGAACAACCATTCGAACACAGCTCCAAGATTGCTTCAAAAGCAGCATCTAAAGCGGGATCTATTACAGCATCACGTGCAGGATCCAACGCTGCTTCTAAAGTTACATCTAAAGTTGTATCTAAAGTTGCGTCCAAAGTGGCATCCAAAGTTGCGAGCAGAGCAATATCTCACAGCCATTTGGGAGAGGAAATTCACTCTGAAGAACCACCTGCGCACCAAGACGAATCTGAATTTGAAGCTTACGATGAACCTGTCGAGTCGCATTCCAAAAGCAACTCAGTCAAACATTCACAAACTGGTTCCAAAGCTGCATCTCAAACAGCCAGTCGATCCATCTCATTCAATGAGCACAGCAACGAAGCTGAAGTGGGTGTTCATGAAACATCGGGAGACACACCATCCCACCATGAAGATCCTGACTTTGAAGAGTACGCAGAACATGTGGAAACTCTCCATGATTCAAAACATGGATCTCCAAAAGGATCCAAATTTGCCTCAGCAGTTGGAAGCCGTTCAATTTCAAAATCAGGTCTCAATGAGGAAGTCCATTCCGCAGAAGAAGCAGCAGTTTCAACGAATGAGACTCAAAATTACGAAGAATTTGAAGAATACACCGATCAAGCTCACACTCATTCCAAGCAGCCTTCCAAAAGCGTGTCAATTGCCGGTTCAAAAACTGCATCGAAATTAGTGAGCCGAACAGGATCTCGTGGGATCCTTGGAGAAGATGCTGCACTGGAAGTTCAAGGTGAATCTCACCCTATTTCCAAGAAAACATCCCGGATTGTTTCGAAAACAGCATCAGCGGCGAACTTGTCGAGACCTGGATCCAGTTCAAGACGAAGCCAGGTGGAAAACTCTGAACCGCAACCGTCGGGCTCGAAGGGCAATTCTATCGCGGGCAGCAACCGAAATTCCAAAACCAATATTGACCAGGACGCACCGATTTCAAATACGGACAACCAAACAGACAATCCCTCGGAGTATGCAAAGAAAATCGAAGACTTCAATTTCGACGATTTCGATGTCGGGGTGCCTTCTGCGAAGCCATCGAGACCAATGACAGCTAAACTGTCAAATAGAGCGTCCATCACAAAAGAATCTCCCAAATCTTCAAAAAGAGGAAGCAAAACAAGTGTTCGCAGCAAATCTTACGACTTTGACGAATTTGATGTTCCGCACACATCCGATGAGCCGGATGCTACGAGCACGTTCGAAGGACCCGCTGCGAAAGATCACACCGAAGAACATCACGATCAGCAGGACGCGGGCTATGATCAGGACTTTGACGGAATCGACTTGAACAACTCGGTTCCATCACACATCGTCGCCCAAAGCCTTTCAAAGACTGGTTCGTTCTCTTCTCAAATTCTTGCTGCTTAAAAATCATTAACCAAGCGGCATTTCCAGGCTCATACAAAACAAGTTTCAAATCGCTGCGATCAGAGAAGAACAGCATTGCAAACTTGGAACGCTCATCTCTCTCAAAAACAGCACCGACCTCCAAACTTCGAGAAGTCTCCACGGACAGCAGAAGTAACCAAGTTTCAGTCGCCGACGACGGAACCTCGAACGAGAGAGCGTTTAAACGGCCTCAGAGCTCCAGAAAAGCGATCGAGTTGAAGGAGTTTGAACAAATGGCCGATACGGGATTACAACATCCGAACGAGATCAACTACGTGGGCATCGTTGCAAGTTTGCGCCGAGAAATATCTGGTCTCAAGAAAGAAATGGGCATGCGTGATGATGCCATAGTTGGACTTAAAGAAAGAGAGCACGACTTGAAGTCCTACGTAGATGCATCAAAAACTAAAGGAAAGGATACCATTGACAAGAACACGCGCATTCTGTTGGATCGCCAGAAAAAAGTTTGTTTCGCCGATTTTCCTCTTCGTAAATTTGAGGTTAAAATTTTGTATTTTGAACTCAGGCGTACCAGATCTTGGTTGCAAAACTACGACGTGAAGTCCGGCGACTCAACTTCCAAAAAAATTCTCTGTCTGACCCACTCATCGAGTCCAAATATTTTCCCTATCTCCCTCGAACACCGTTCGGATCGTCCGCACGAAATCCGCCAATAGGAATCATTGGAAACCTGCCTCAGCGGTCTTCTGACTACTTTCCCCTAAATCCTCCCCCGCCTACTGGTAACCATATCGAGAGCGGAAATCGGTGGTGGTGGGGTTCGGGTCCGGATCTGTCATCTCACAGTAAGCAGCCCCACCTTTCTTTCATGCGTATCTAAACAAGGAGTTGAAAACTTTACCATATACAGTTCCACCGAGAACAACATTCAAAAAATCAAGCGAATCAACAGGAAAGAGACCATCCACTGTGGGTGATAGTGCACCTGAACAAAGTGGAGCTGAGGCTAAGGGGCAGCTGAAGATGCCGCTCATTTCAACCAGGCTGCAGCAATTGATTGATGATTACACTCAGGGAGAGGCAAAAGTCGGTGACCGAGGATGCGTGCTTATCAATGGGGAGCGCGTGCTGGGTTAGTCGTTTCTGTTCAGTTCTTGAGACGTCCACCTTAACCCGGACTTATGATTAGGCATGGTTAAATATGTGGGACTATTTGACCCGTATCCTGAATCGGGTTTATGGTGCGGGATTAAGCTTGATAGACCGCGTAGGTGCTTTTGTTTCTGGCCATTGGTCAAAAGGCTGAACTTGGTACTTTTTCGTGACAGTGGGCAAACATGACGGTGTTGTGCGTGGGAAGAGATACTTCAGCTGCGAGGAGAATCACGGGTTGTTCGTTAAACTCGACAAAATAATCCCGATGGGTCCAGCCGGCGGAAAGGTACCGACTCAGTTGTTTTTTTTCCCGCCAAAGATTGACTTTGAAATTATCAGCGCCAGTCTATGGTATCACATCCCTGAAAGAAAAAGAGTTGACCAATTTGCAGTCTGTTTATTCATATCTTATAATACTTTATTGAAGAAGATACTTATCAATACACAAATTTCTTGATGCATTTTTTCGTCATCCCGCCGCAACCAAAGTTAAAATCCCCAGTCACTGACACCCTTCCTCATACCAGACGCACTCATTCCGTACAGTTTATCCCATTTAACGAGCTCCTTCATCAACTCCGCCTTCTCACTTAAACTAGGGACCACGTCTCCACTTTCGAATGCCTCCTTGAAATCTGACAACCTCAGTACCCGACGCACGTGAGACGGCTTTGCCCCTGGCGTGTTTGTAGCCCCAGAATTGAGACTCATCATTCTCCTCACACTCACAAGTGCACCCGCAATACAAATATTCTTCAAGTCACTCCCACTGAATCCCTCCGTTTTGTCTGCAACATATGAAATAAGATCATCCTCGGGTGCGGAGGTAGGCGGAGTTTCCAGAGTTTCTTCCGAAAGAATCAATTTTAAGATTTCAATGCGCTCCTCTCGGGTTGGAAGGCCCACAAATAGTCGACGTGGCAAGCGACGAAGAACAGCTTCATCCAAATCGAACGGGCGATTCGTCGCACCAACTACGATTATGCCATCGCTACCTTTGGAGTTGATACCATCCCACTGTTTTTCAAGTAAATCTTAACGAAAAAGCACCTGACTCAAACATAAATAGACGCAGAAGGGGGATCGCACCTCTGTCATCCATTCGTTGATCGTATTTGTAACCCAATGCGGTGCGCCATGGGACCGAGTGCGCAAAAGAGCATCAATTTCATCCACAAAAATGACACAAGGTTTCAACTTTCTAGCCAGAGAAAAGATTGCCTTGACATTTTTCTCATTCTCCCCAACCCATTTGGATTGGATGTTCGACTGCTGAATGTTCAAGAAATTCGCACCGCTTTCAGCTGCAATCGACTTCGCAAGAAGCGTCTTCCCTGTCCCAGGGGGACCAAAAAGAAGCAGGCCTGTCGTGCTTTGCTTAAGGACTGCAAAAGTTTCAAGTGAAAGGTTTAGCAACAGAAAAAAAGAAAGGGAAAAAAGCCAACTCTTCACCTCCGTAAGAAAACAGGTCAGGCTTCATGAGAGGCAATCGTATTAAGTCGTCGATGACTTGCTTTGTCTTTTCCAATCCTCCAACCGATTTGAACGAAGTAGCAAGATCATTGGGTTTGATGAGGCATGATTTGAGAATCTCAGACTCGTAATTGGTAAGCGTCGAATGGTCTGATGGATTGGCAAATACTCCAGCGAACTGCGACCAAAAAATGTTTTGAAGGATTAGTTTTTTCAACTTTCTGCAAGGTTGGGTTTGATTTTACCTCCGCGCCGGCACGAGTTGCTTTCAATGCCTTCAATCCTTCTTCAAACGTAGCCATTCCATCTCGCAAATCTGGATCAGCCATATCCGCTGCACGTCCAGCAATCTCGCGATTTGCGGCACCGGCCGCATAAAGTAGCGTCTGCTCAATCTCATTTGCGCTTAAAACACGCTCCTCCAACAGCTTCCAATTAGCGATTACTCCCAAATCTTCATCCAAAACTTCCTTCGCTCGTTCGCTGCTTCCGAGCAAAGATGGAAGCAAAAGTGTAAGTTCGCGCAAGTTGATTTTCCGCCTTTGAATGTTGAGCCCTTTTTTCATATGTGCATGAAATGCAGCGACGGCTTTGGGGCCGGCATGTATTGGTGGCAAAACAGGGATTGTTTGTGGGCCGAAATACGATTCGAGGGTCGTTGTAAACTTTACTGGTTTCGCAAGTTTCTGCGGGGCAGATGGCGATGTCCCACCATTTGGACCATCGCTTCGCTCGAGAACTTTCATGATTGAAGCAAGAGGATTCGATTTTTCTTTCGAGGAAGGATGTGACGTCAGTTTTCTGTGGGTCGTGGGCGTGGCCGCAGTCAAAACTACAATAGGCGATTTTGTTCGTGCAGCTTTCAATGCGAAGCTGAAGCTATTGACCAGCTCTTGCTCGTCAAGGTCTGACTCTGTGGAAAAAGACGGAGCAATCACGTCCAGTAAATCTTCGAAATAAACAAAGCACGGTTTTCCATCCAGTTGTTTTGCCAGGGTTTCGAAAAAGGCCGCAAATATTATGTGCACTTGTTCATGGGCGTCAGAGCGGGGAAAGTCGGATTGTATGCGCGGCTGCATGAGGGCTTGCGACGAACGCGGATTTGATGACGATACATAGGGAATATGCCACGGGTACGGAACGTTTGGATAGTCTCGATCCAGCTCTTTCGATGAACCATTCGATGCGTTCGACATTTCTAGAATGGCGGGAAAGCCGGACGATGCAGTCGCTTTACGCCGGCCTCCGCTCGAGACACCAATCATTGAGAATGGACCATCAGAAGGTGATGCGGGGAGAATTGGAGGGCTCGAAACAACCTCAAAGCCAGTCATGCGTGGGAAAAGCATTTCGGGAGTCACGTGCAGGAAGTGGGTATGATTGATGTGATGTGATACTTTGTTGACAGCACTCATAGCGAGAGTATGCACTGATTGATACAAAAGCAATCAGTGTGACCCGCAAAATAGACGCCTTTCCAAACGCGAGATTCAAAACAGAGTCAAACCGTACGAATCCGATCCTTTGTATGGACACGACAGAACAACGAGACCGCTTCCAACACTCGTAAGCGCATTCGGAGACTGCACAGCCAACGCCAAAAGCGTCCTTTCAAGCGCAGCGACTGAGTGCGGATGAAAGAGCGGGCTTTTGCCGGTGTCGTCGTTTGAGTCCTTTGAGTCACCCGCCGTGTCAATCAGCCGGACTGCGCTGCATACAGATGAAAGAGTGACGTTTCGCTCCGATGTTGTTGAAGCAAGCACTGATGACAGTGAGGCCATCGATACGAAAGATGGGATTCCGTTGCGCAGTTTCACTTTGTGGCTTAGTCTTTCCGCCTCCTCCTTCCCCGCTTTCTTAGCCTTCGTGTTTCCTTGCGCTGCTTTTAAAAGCGACCCCGAACTAAAACGTCGCCGACATTCTCGGCCCAACAGCATCGCAATTTGAAAGACTTCGAATTTTGAACTTTTTTACCAGAAAACCACATACTTAAATACTCCGATACTAATAATATTTAGTTCCACAAAACTGCCATTATTCAGAGCAGAGAAAACAGCAAAAGCAATACAAATGACACGTAAAAGAGCTGTTCAGAACTACTCCAATGCTGCTACACTAACGCGTGCAATGTGAGCGTACCGGCAGCTATCACCAAATTGGCACCCACTTTCCCTGTTAAAATATTTACATGCAACTGACCGACGCGCAAGGACGGTTTCGGTCCCAGCAACGTCATTACCCACGCCATCACCCGCAATATCGATATTCTTATCCACCATGACGCCAGCATTGCTCACATTTGAAACGGCAGCTTCATGAATCATGCTGCAAGATTCTCCGGTTCTGCAGCCTTTTCTTGTTGCATAAAAAGGGCATTTGACAGTCTTGTTTCGACCGCGACGGGAGGAGCGCGCTGAAAAAGGTCCACTGAATGCAGTCTCACGATTCGGATCCAGTTTTTCAGCTTCCGCTGCAAGAGCGAGGCTTTCTGTGGACGGCTTATTGTGAGGAATGCGCTTGATAAGAAGTGACGTTGAAGGTGTGAGCTGAATTTGAAATTCCTTCAGAATGCGGTGTTCTTCTGAATGGGCAATAGGACCGCACACCTCCTGGATCCTTGCGTCTACTTGAACCGGTGGCATGTTAAATGCGCGTATAATTGAAAAGCATCTGAGCGCAACATACCGCCACGAGATGCCATAACAGGGTGAGCGGGATCATTATCATGCCTCACAACATCCATTTGGTTTATCATCGCGTCTCTCATGTTCCTGGCATCCTGAATCGAGCGCATGCGCTTCTCCTCCAAGGCTCTCTCCAGCTCATGCTTTTGCTGAATGGCTTCACGCACTCCGGCCTCCCGCCGCTCCGCCTCTTCTCTTCTAATTTGCTCCTCACTCAAGATCCGCTCTTTCTCTTCCGCAGCCAGGCGCAACTTTGCCTCATTCTCTGCAGCTTCAAGGTTTTTTCGTGAGCGCTCATTCGCCAGTCGTACTTCTGCGTCAACTCGCATTCGCTCCATCCTCAGAACTTCTTCAGCATGGATTTGCTCACGCTCAAGCGCCATTTCAACAGTTCGCGACACCGAAACTCTCCATTCCTTCATATCTGTTGAGCCGTTCAATAATCCGCAATCTGCAGCCTTGGTATACGCTTGAAGGACATGTTCGATTTTGCAGAGAGCGGCAAGTCCGGGGGTGATGATCACCGGTTGCGCAAAAGCCGTCTTATGATTTTTAACATGGTTGGTGGCTACCGGTTTGAGTTTTGCTGGTCTTTTTGCATGCAACGCGGATACCGCTTGAAGGATTTGATTCTTGCTTTGGGCAGTCAATGCTGGCAAACTAGCTGCATCTTCCGAACGAGATGCATACTTTTCAAGCATGTCTGATAGTTTTGATGCAGGATTCCAAGTCGTGCTGCTGTCAACAAATGGCACATCTGCCGTTTTGAGAATCTCAGCGATCATTTTGTTCAACTTAGAACGCCACTGAGCCGCCATTTGCTTCGTTGCTTTTCGATTTTCGAGTTCCATTGCTTGAATTACACTGCCAAGGTGTTTACTGAGGACGGGCAAGTCCTGGTTGTGCTGAGTTACAGCTGGCAGCGTTCCCATCAATTCCGTCAAATGGTGCAGACGAACAACCAAGTCAGAGTTTGAGTTAGTGATGTGCCAAATGCTTTTCTTCAAAGAATCGAGCGCAATTTCGACATCAGAAGAACCATTGACGGAGAGTTTTGGGCGTGGTTGCTTGGAAGAAACGCCACTTTTTGAGATTGGTTTCCATTCGCGAATATTGATATCACGGTATACGGAGTAAACTCCCCAGCCAAGCTCATTTTCGGCCTGACCGGAAATAAGGAGATTGAAATCAGTTCTTTCGTTCCGAAAAAGACTGCAATAATGACTGTCTTACGCGAACTCTAAAGCTGAGCAGGCCATAGTCTTCAACGATAACCGTGCAACGAAGCCCTTCGCCAGTCCATATCGGCTTCCATAAGCCGCCATTTGCACGCATAGAAACCTCACAATTCCTAATCTCGCGGTCTTCAGCAAGACTTACGGCCCAAGTACATGTAATCATGCGCCCCTTGGGCAAATCAGAAACGGAGATTTCCGGGCATGTGGGTTGATTGGCTTGGGACAGTGAGATATACATAAGAACTATTAGAAATAATTTGGCACTTACGATATTCTAAAACAATCACACGCTGAGTGCGGTACGTGTTTGTTCGGTACTTTTGTACCCCATCGGTGCGTTGCCTTTTCATAAGAGTCCATATCGGCTCTTGATTATATGCCATGAAACTGTGAACAACTGCTATCTTCTAAACAAGTTACTGATTGAATACCTTCTCTTTTGACATCTTTGGCGCGCACTTCAAGGTCGTCCTTGTGTGCGTATTTTGGCGTCCTTCGACTGCTTTCAAAGACCGCATCATCACCAAACACGAGATATTTGCGGCGATTTTTCACGTTCAGAAGTGTTGTAAAGGCCCTGTCAATTTCGTTCAAGGCCACTGTCATTTGATAAATTATTTCGGAAGTGAATGAAAAAGCCATCTTATGGAGAAGAGTAAAGGAGAACGCACCTGTGTTTGAGGAGGCTGATTCAGTTGAGTGGTTGTGCCGACTTCCGCCATTTTGTTGATAAAAACGGGCCGATTCGCCGCGTTTCGCATCTTTGCCAGCAGTTCCTACGCCATCCGGAAAAAAAGAGCCATTTTTTCTGCGACCGTACATTCTTTGAAGCCGCTCATGGGCGCGCTTGACATCCTTGACAAACTGTGCATCTGCGTCCTTCAAGTCGGCAGATATTTTCTTCAACTGGGACTCGATATCGTCGATGCGCTCCCAACAGTCGTCAATGGCCGCTTCTTCTTCGCGCTGTAAATTTGCGCACGGGTTTTAGCGTATTCGAATCGAAACAACCGATAAATATTCTTGAGAAATGACTCAATGTACCAGTTGGCAAGCTGACATTGTAGCTTTGTTGTCCATGAGTCTTAATTCCGCGTCCTGCATATTTCTATGCTCAACAAGATTGGACGCGGTCAAGCTTTTTCTCAGCCGGAGCAAGCTTCGTAATTGCTCTAAACGCGGGATTTTGCACAGATGAAGCACATGCAGCAGTGCAGTGCCACAGCAGGCTCTTGCGTCGGTGACTGATTCACTACGTTTGAGCGTGGTTGGGGGTGACAAGGAAGGGGTATGCTGATTGGGCTCGTCCTGCGACAGAGAGCTCGATGGATTGGATGCGTTAGATTCACCGAGTCCGGAATGCTCCTTGCTTTGCTGCGATGGACGTTCGACGAGACCAGGCATTGATTCAGAGTCAGACTCATATCCTGAGACGTCTTGGTTTAAATCGTGATAGCTGTCTGAGTCATATTCACTCGCTCGCGCGCTCATCTGCTCATTGCTCTGCCGGATTTGTGCGGCTGCCGGCGTGGATTCGATGTCCGAAACGCTGTTCTGTTGCTCGTCTTCCGCAGTTTCTCTGTGCTCATTTTTCGTGTCTTCCCTTTCAACGTTCTCAATCTCGCTCTCGGTATCGCTGTGGTTGCTGAGCTCCTCGATGGTTGGCATTGCTTTGCTTTGCTTTCAGGGTTTGTTTGAAGTAAATTTACAGTATTTGTTCATGAGAATATTTTAAGTAAAATCTCAAGTGCAGGCAATGCCGTTTCAGGTCGACAGCCAAATCTTCATGTTGATTTCAATACCCCTCTCGAAAGGCCTAAATTATGAAAAAGAACAAGGAAATATCCGTGCCCCTTGGAAATGGTAAGTTATCTTTTGCGCGTCCGAATCCGAATTCTCAAACAAGCGTAATGAACATAATCCAACGGCCGGTGGCTCTGAAATTGACGGGGAAAAATACTGTCTGATATTGGGGGATTTAACCCAACGGAATAGCGAGATTGTGCCGAATTATCTTACATCACATTTTTCTTCGCGTCTCCCAGAGTATCAAGCACTTATTTTGGCCGGACTAGTTTTGGTATACATGCCACCTAAATCTGGGAACGATATTCTGGCTTGGAGCTGGAGCGTCTCCGAAGTGACATCATTGGTTTCGATCAACTATGCTCAAATTAACCAGCACTCCGAAAGATGTTGAGTGATAACCTAAGTATATGACTATTGCTCTTGCAAATGATCATAACTCACCTTGTAATTCTGCAGGAACAGATGCGCAATATTATGCTGCCATGGCTCTTGGCAATGTCAAAAAAAGGCGCTTCTTGGACGGCGGTTACGTTTTAAATGATGCAGCAGTAATCATGCTCGATCAGCGTGAAAATCATACCCCAAGATGAACGGCATCGCAATCAAGGGATCATGTGCCGAGCAAGATGTTGCTTTTATTGAACACAATGTGGCAAATGCAGGCTGTTGAGGTTGTTATTCAAACCATACACAAGAATCCGCACTCACGAGATGATTTCGGCATTCTGGAGCCTTGATCTTCATGAGTTGTTTTTTTTTTTTTCTTTGACGATAAATCCAAGAAATATATCCACCAATGGACGCAGTTAAACGCGATCGGGCCGAGGCTGACGAACAGGAGCAGCCACCGACTAAGACGCTGAAAGTAGAAGAAACGGGGGCGGCGAAGGAAGAAGACAGCAAACAACCAAACCCGGATGCAGATGCGAAGGCACAAGACGACGAGTCAAAGCAGAGCAAGCACTCACATCCAAAGCAACGATTTGCCGTTCTCTTTGGATACTGCGGCACTGGATACAAGGGCAGTCAGATTAACCCACCCCACGACACTATCGAATCGGAGTTTATGAAGGCTGCTGTGAAGGCGGGATCCGTGTCAGAAGACAATATTGATCCAAAGAAGGTCAGTTTTATACTTACGATATGGGTTCCTTCTTTTTGAGATATACTTTTCATTCATGCAGGTGGGGCTTAACCGGTGCGCAAGAACTGACAAGGGTGTTCATGCCGCTGGAAATGTTGTTTCGCTAAAAATGAGGGCCATCCCGAATTTGGTGGAGGCTCTCAACGCGCATCTTCCTCCCCAAATTCGCGTGTACGGTACGAATCTATTGTAGGACGAGGAAATTCTCAATTCTAAATTTTGCATTCTTCAGACTGCCTTCGCGTGACTGGCAGCTTCAATGCTAAAAACCACTGCGGTGGCCGCCAATACGAGTACTTTATGCCCACGTACATTTTGAAAAAAAGTTCGCATACTCTGTATCCACACTCGAACTTGCCAGAGGACTCCAACGAAGCTGCTCAGCCTTTAACGGAAGGTTGTGAGTTGGGAGGGTCTTATGTTGTTGTGGACTCGCCAGAAACGCATGAAGAGCTGCGAAAGTTCAGGGTGGGCCAAGACGAGTTGGCTCATCTTCGTGAAATTCTGAAGACTTATGAAGGGTAAGGCTTACCTTAATAATTTTTCTCGTCAACTCACATTACTTCGTCTGTGCAGGACTCACAATTTCCATAATTTCACTGTCCACTGTAAATTCAAAGATAGACATGCGGGACGCTATATTACCTCTGTCACTGCATGCGAGCCGTTTGTTCGGCCAGATGGAACCGAATGGATCAGTTTGCGTGTCAATGGGCAAAGTTTTATGCTGCACCAGATTCGAAAAATGGTTGGATTTGCTGTCATGCTTGTTCGCACTGGAACGCCTGCAAATCTCGTGGCTCGTGTTTACAAGGACGAAAAAATTAACATTCCAAAGGCACCAGCACTAGGACTTTTGTTAAGAAAGGTGCGCGTCGCCCCCCTTTGTTCTCTCTCTTTTATTTTTCTGGATTCACCATTGACTTATTTTTTCATTCAACAACTCATGGACTCAGCCTCTCTTTGATTCGTACAACAAGACGCACAAAGAAAAGCATGCGGACAGACCTGAAATAGATTTCGAACCCTACCAAGTGAGTCTTCCCACACTCTTTATGATCAAGGGCTATGCAAACTCCATCATGTCTTTTTAAATTAACCTTTTACCCTTTGGCAGCATCTTATTGGACCACTTGTCGAGGAATGGATCAACAAGGACATGTACAAGGAGGAAATTGAGAAGCACGTGTACAAGGGATGGCTTGATGGCATTGACATGCGCAACCTGGATTATGCCTGGTGGCTTACAAAAGATGGAAGCATTCGTACAGATTTGAAGCCAGCGGGTGGTGTAAAAGCTGATGAAGATGGGGACGAAGCTGGATCTAAAAAAACTTTTGACGACGAGTAAGGGTTTTTCTTGTTCCCGACACAGTTTCAGCCTTGAGCTTGTAACTGACAATGCCTGAAAAACCAGTCGTATCATTTGAATAAACGTGAATGATGAAGACTTGGTTCAACACAACTGTGCGAGGGCAATATGATGCGTGTCCCTGAAGGGGGTTTCCTTGGGCCCCTTCATAGTGGTTACGGCACGTTTCTGCCAGTGAAGGAAACTCCATGAACTCCTGAAGCATTGATGTTACAAGTGCCTCGAATTCGTACGGCCAAACTCAACGGCAAATCACAATGGGACGTATTCTCACATTTTCTTCAGCAGTCATCGCTATCTGTGCTGCCGAGAACACTTAACTGATTAATGCAACCACCTGTGCGAAGAAAATAGTATTTGGAAGAATTGCCCTAACTTGGATTGCCACGTTTGACAAGTTCGGGCAAAGTTAACATGAGCGCGAGCAGCCCGTCGCCATCCAGGCGCAAATGAAGAGAGAACCTTCTCCCCTTTCAGTGAACTTTCGTTGCTGAATGCGCCGCGTTGGGCGGAGGTACAAACTATTTGGTGGCGATGTCAAAGCATTGGGAGTGTAAGATGCCGCATCTACGCAACATGGGATTGCAGCGAATGTGCGTTCGTGTTTGGTGTTATTGAATGCGCCCGTTATGCTGTGTGACATGTGGCAGCTTCAAGAAGTCAAAGCCTTGTCCGGAAATTCCAGAGCAAGCTTGAGAACGAGCGAGATATTGAAACTGATAGGAAGCGGAACTACAGTTGCTGCGAGAAGTTTTTTGACAGCGCTCGCGATGGCGCTCCGCTGACATTCGGATGAAATTTTGAAAGTACGGTGTTCGCAGGGACGGGTGTCAAGGAAGCGATAGCTTGTGTATCCAGAGTATTGTTTATTCGACATCCACAGTGCAATCGTTGTGTAAAGGGTTAGATTCGCGAGGTGCTTGCACCTTGAGTCTCAAGTTGGTATGCAGCCGAGTTGAAGTCCGTTCGCATCGACAGCTTCAGGAACTTTTCAGTACACCGATTAATGCAAGTTTCCTGATTGTCGAGGACCATCGAAAGGGACGGTCACAGATGCCAGCAACGAAGAAGGGGGGAATTGGAGGATCAGATACGCGGGCAACACAGAAACGACGAAGACATTCGCACCTCTTTCCCAGACAGAGTCTTGGAAGTGAAGTCGTTCACGCAGTCCTTGAAGCAGGTGTCGATGATGGCAGCGAGGCCATTGTAGTTGTCCTTCACCTGTAAGTAAGCTGTTCAGGACGGGTTCTCGGTTTCTCGGTATAGCATGCGCAGGGACGCCTTCTAATTCACCATTCGCCGCTGTGCTTGTTCTTGGTTCATTGCGCTTATATTTGTTGCCTCACTTGTTCTTGATTTGGGAAAAACGGCAAAATCTCACCTCAAAAGACGCCCCACTCCACCTCCAATGAAGACAATATAAATAGCCCTTGGGATTCACGTAGTGTTCCCACACAAAAATTAATATGCATCTGCTCCAAGCTTGTCTTTTGCTCATTGCCGCGGTGTTCACGTCCGCCGTATCCATCCGCTCCCATGCACGACGCCAGCAACTCTCCTGTGCCTCAGGCTTCGACCTCTGCGTGACCAATCTGGGGAGCACCTGTGTGGACCTCTCCTCAAGCGAAACCCACTGCGGTAAATGTGGGGCAAGCTGTCCAGGAACATGTATTCTCGGCTCCTGCAACAGTGCGACCATTAAAAAACGCGCACAGTCCAGACCAAGAGTCTAGGTTTTAGTTGTACCGTAAAACCATGATAGCATGTGGTGACGAGAATAAAAAAACTATCTGCCCTTCAAAAGATTTGAAAAATGTGTCAAACCCAATCAGAACCAGAGGCCACTGCGCTTCCAAAGCTTCCAGTATGCACCCTTCTTTCTCCAAAGACAGGAAAGCCCAGACGTATTTCACTGCTAATCCCACCCAAATATCCTCAAAACAAGTCCCGCCCAAAAAAAAAAAAAAAAAACTCAAGCACATGAAGTACAACTACACCTCCCTCATTGCAGCGCTTGCAATTCTCATCCTGACAGCAACTGTCAGTAACGCGCAAGTCCAAGGAAAGAGAGACGTGGTTCGCGCAAAAGCCATTCTTCGACGTGCAGTGGGTAGAAGTGCTCGTTGAAACATCCACGACTGGTTCATTCGCCAGTTACTCTGGCTTACTTGTTGGATCCGCTTCAAGACCTGTCCTTCTGTTTATGTCATTGCCTTTAATGAGGAATATGTACCGTCACAACTAAATAAAAAGACTCTTTCCCCGACCTTGTCAGGAGATTTGATGCCGTTTCACGTGATTCCTCCAATTATGAGGGAAACGTTGAAGCTCCAAGGACGTCAACGTCATTGAAAATAGTTCTGGATGCACAGCCAAAGCTGCAATAAACATGCATCGAAACGTCTCCGCTCAAGTATCGAATGCCATCAGTGGCTTATCCCAAATATTATTTGGCGCAGAGTTTTGCAGCTGTTTCCGAGTTTCTTTTCGAATTTGAGCCGACGCCAGCTTTACGATAAGCTGAACTATATTTGAGGCCCTAACGAGATATTGAGAATGAACCAGGCAACTGCCGAAGCCTTCAGAACTATTGGCCAAATGAGACGACCACAAATCAAAGTTCACAGAACGTAGTGGCTTTATTGAGAGACTTTGAGAATGTCTTGCTCCTCCCCCAGCACCCGCAAATAGTATTTTTGACATATTCGAGGTAGCGGTTGAAAGACGACTCATCACTTCTGCTCCTTCTGACGGTATAACGGCCACCAACTTTTCATGGAGTCGGGAATAGGTTCGATCCATTCGCGGCCTTCTTTTGCAAGCTGCTCCTTCCAGAAGGAAACGTGTTGGGGATCCTGGCGGCACGAACGTTTAACATCATCCAGGTTCATAAACCTTCCGAGAAGCAGCAAAAAAAAAACCTCACATGAAACTCTTTGGCCCACAGCATGGAAGGGATCCAGTTCTGTGGGTACATGAGCCGCCTCTGTTTTTTTGCGGATGTGTGAGAAGAGACCAAAAAGGTTGTAAAACCCACTCGCTAAATGTACCTCACGGTCGGCCGAAAGTGACCAGGCAGCGCCCGTAATTCCGACGATTCCGACAAAGGTGATTGCAGTGTTCATCACTGCGCGCTTTGGTTCCGGCCACCAACCGCCGTAGTAGCTGCGAAAATCGGAGTGCTAATCAGTAAATGAATATGGAGCGTATCGATGGAAAGGATCCAGCTGTATTGATGCGACATAGAGCAGAGTTTCTTCGACGATCCATGCAAGATGGGTTCAATTGGGATGTATTTTGGATCAAGCGGGTTCATGTTCGAGGTTCGGGGTTCTTTCGGTCGTCTGTTTGCACTCACGTCCAGACCCATCTTGGGTGAGCAAATCGAGCACCGCCTCCCTGTTATGAAGCCCTGTTAGCTGGGGAGTCAGCGTGTCATTCAGCACTCACCATTTTTCGTTTTCTTTCTTTTCAACTGTGCAAAGTGTTTACGGTTTATGTCAGTCGTAAATATTTCTTTCCTCATTGACTGTTAAAACACATCGTTTGAGCTTTCAGCAACGTTTCCACCGGAACCAGTAACTAATAGGGACTGTTTGAAGCTGTATACTGTGCAGCAGGGAAGATATGTATTTCCTGGGCCTTTCCTATTCTTTTTGGCGAAACGGGATTGCGCGAACCTTTGGGGCCAGCTTATGTATATCTTCAACGATTTCGTGAGTTTTGGCATTACTTTGACCATCCAAGACTTCGCAGCAGTGTAACCCTTGCGAAACTTATGTGGTAGATCCCCCAACACTAACGGAAAATACCGCCAAAAGCAAGAGTTTATTCAACTGCAACCTAACTTAGACAATCACAAACTCGGGTTCGTGCTCGTCCAACGCTGTACAGGTTCCAACCGATGCCTGCACCCGCCCACAGTTTTCCGTCCCAATCGCCACTGAACACACTCTCCAGAACGTGTTGGCACTAAAGTCCTGATTGGCAGGACGTGCAAGTGTTGACGCGTTGATGGACTGAACTGAATCGGTACCCACTGTGGCATTGGCAATTGCAACTTGCGTTAAAGTAGACTTTGAACTTGTCGGCAATGTATGCGCTTTCAAATCAACAACGTCGCTGCTGTCGCACTGTACCGACACTGAAACTCGCTCAGGCTCTGTCATGGTGGACTGAGCGACGCTTGGGATGCCGTCGGTGCCAATTGCCACTGACACCAACAACCTTTCCACAACATCCGTCAATGTGGCTTGGTCCCGTGTTTGAGACACTGCTTCGATGGAGGCATCCGCCGTAGTCACGCTTACCGGATTGAAAGACTCTGCTTCAGAGAACTCGGCCTCGCTGTCACTATCGTTCACTTCAGCTTGACGTGCATCTGCGACGGGCAAATTCACCGATCCTAAATATTAATTGTGATATGTTCAGTCAGGAAGTTACGTTTGCTTTGCACAAACCTTGAACAAGTTGCTTCACATCAAGCTTCACAACGCCATCACCCGCAAAGAAAAACCGTAACGCCTCCTGAAGTTCCAGTGCCGTGTCCATATCAATCAGATCACCATCTCCATCTTGCCAGGAGAAGTGCAGGTCTGTGTCCGGCGATGCAGGCAGGTTGTAGAGAGACCGAGTCACTGTGTCAAGCATGGCAAACCATTGTTTTGCCTCGCTTGAGTCTTTCAAGACAGGAAGTTTGAAGCGGCGAGTTGTTCCGTTCAGCTGAGAAGATGCGGGCAATGTCTTGGGTTTTAGGACGTTGCGCTGGACTCAGTTCACAAGAAAATGTGCATGCTTCTTACCGTAACCTTAACAGGAATCGATTCCATGATGGACAGCAGTTCGTTGGGATCCATTGCGTGTGTGTTGTGGGTTGTTGGGGTGTTTTCTCACAGTTCTGAAACCAAAGTTTGAAGGAAATTTTGTTTCATCGTGAAAAGGCCAACAACATACTTCCAAGGGAATATAATAAAAAACAACGACGACCTCCGTGTCCAACAAATAGATACTATCCAATACTACACACAATGATACACACCACGCCACTCCAAAACAGGGAATAACGATCCTCGTCCAAAACAAATAAAAAAAAACTATGTATACGTTTGATGACATGTGTCCTCTTACAAGAACCAGCAAATATCCAAATATCCAACGAACTCCTTCTTACCCCCTCTTCCTAACCTGCAGCCAATACTTGTCCAAGCAGAACAAATCAATACCCGTCTCCAAACCCTTCCATGAAACGCGCCCGATAAGTGGAAACTGCCTTCTGCAAAGTCTCTCTACAGCCATTGCCCCCATACTCCCCACTCGTCAACCCTTTCCGATTCAGCACTGCAATCCGCCATGCGACCTCGTTCATGAGCACCTCAAAATTATACCGCGCTTCAACCTCTTCCGGCGTTGAGTACACGAAATTCAGCCCAACACGGTCAAGCTGGCATTTAAATTCTGCGAGACTGTCCAAGGCTCGTGGAAACACGCAATTGCCGCGGCGGAACGCGATGCTCGATGCAAAACGGCGTATGGCGTCTTCTCTGACTTCGGGCTCCACGGCAGGTTGCTGCTGCGTTTGGAGGGCGGCCAATCCTTGACCCTGACGGTATAAAATATCGTCCACCCTTTCAATGTCAACGCGAATGCGGTATTTTGTGATGGTTCCGCCTGTGCCACCTTGCACGGTTTCAACGCAAAGAGATTTCGGTGTTATTGCTTTCGTAACCAAGTGCCGCCCAATCAAACTTTCTGGCAACGGTGGGGGCGGGGTAATTGGCAGTACCGCCGTCGTTTGACTTGAATGGCGCGAAACACTGTCAAAAGGTGTCAATGGCGTCGCGACTGATGATCGAGAAGATAGCATGGGAGTGTCAGAGTAGCGTGGGGTAATGATCGCAACTTTACTGCTGCTCCTGCTGCTTTTGCTCTTGCTCGTGCTTGAACCAGTGTCAAGACTTGATGTGGGACAAAGCATACGGTTCAGAGGGGTGGAGGACCCCATGTCAGCATCCACTTGCAGTGGGGAGGAGCCATTCGTGTCACTGGCGTGGACCAATTCCACACTCTTTTCCGTTGACGTGCTCGGCCTGCGCCTCAGCGTTCCATTTTGAAACTTCTGGTGTCGCATCAGACGCCTGGATCTCAGTTCTTCGAATCTGGTTTTTTTGTGAGCAAAAAGTTGACACATTCGTGTTCATCCTTTTGTCCCACCTGTTGCGAAAAGTGTCCACAGCCCGCTGAATCAATCCCTTTTGCCCGCAAATGGATGGGTTAATGTGGCACAGCTTCCACCCGAATTCATTGACCGAACTTTCGTACTTGTAGCGGTTTCCCTTGTCTGGAATAAAAAAATGTTGAGGATAAAAAAAATCAAACGCGGCCAACAGCAAAGGAAGATCACTCACAGAGCTCCTTTTCCACACGTGCACCAGGGTATACGCAGTTCCGCGCCTTAAATGCCTCATCCAACGCACCCAAGTCCAGGTTATCATCAACATCCGTGCGGATTTCAAAAAGAGTAGCTTTCCCCTTAACCTCATACGTGAATTCAATCCATTCGACCTCATCACGTACGAGTACTGTAGGGCGCGTGGCGGGGCATAGTGTTGCAGGGGCGGCAGCGGCAACAGGTGTGGCTGAGGTTGAGGGATGACTCGACGCGGAGGAGGTGGATGTGACGGGAGTGGATTCATGGGCCACTTTTTGCTTCTTTCGAGAGCGGGACCGTGGGTTGGAGGAGGATACATCTTGCGATTGTTCCGCGGGCTGGATTGAATGCGGGGTTGTAATGGCATAAGACACTGGAACTGATTGACAGGCCTGAATTGCATCTGTCGAGTCGTTGGATGCAAGTTCAGCCGTGGAATGAATCGAATTCATGGTGTCGAGAGCATGCATCACGGGATTGGGTTGGTAGTAGCTGAAGCCGTATCCGTAGCCGGCATAGTTGTAGTTATAATTGTTGTAATCGTAGCCATTGTAATGCTGCGGCTGGTTTTGCAGCCGTGCCTCACTCGCAAGGAAGAGGGACTCGGCTGGGTGGGGGTCCAAGTGGCGCATAGTGTCTGGTTGATGAGACACAGCATGCATCACGCCGGCGTTACTGGCCATGCCGCCCCCGATACCGTGGATAGAAGGAAGCCGAGACGTTGACGGGTCCGCGTCTGCAGGCATGCGTTGTTTTGGGGATGTGTTTTTTTTTTGTTGGGTTTGCTTGGTCAAGAACAAAGTTAATCCAACTCCGCAGCGCGTTGTTTCAAAAAAAAGTGCTTCTCGTTCTTTTGAGCGAGCCATGCTTCTCCTCTCAAAGGATTTACACTGCCACTAACAATACAAGTAAAATACGTGACAATTCGAACCTCCAGCTCGCACATCCCCACAGCCCCACAGCCGCGCGATCGCAGTTATAGACTCACCGGCAGCAACTGCACAGCCTACCAATTACCTCAACACGCTGCGCTGAATAAGATCTCTCATCTCTAACAAAGATATTCAAATGGGGCTCAGCTCGTTCACTTCAAACCCACTCCTCGTCAAAGATGCGGTTGGAAAGACGCGCCCAACCGTGTTTGACTTGCCTGGAAACGATCACGTGTACGGTAAAAAGGTGGACCGCAATCCCGAGGAGTGTGCGTCGCAAGGTGTGGCAGCAAATATCTTTTTCCGCACTGTTGACAACTTCTGACGCTTCTCCCTCCCTCTACTCTAACCAACCAACCAACGAACCCCCAAAATTTTCTATGTCTGAAATAAAATAGTCCTTCAGCACTGGAACGTGAAAGCGACATCCAAACACGCTATTCCTGCCTTGGACTACATAACCATGAACCGCAACACTGCCAAACACGGCATCAATTCTCCTCGCGCTATCCGCGATTACAGAAAGGAGCACCCTGTCCGCATCAAAGTTGGAGACCATAATTTGTTTGGAGGGGATGTTGCTCGAGCCCGGGACGGGGGGGAGCCGTTAACGAGCAGTGAAGCCAGAAAATTGAAGCTGCTTGGAACTCTTCCGCACGACAGCGACCCCAATTTCGTGTACGGTATGCCAACGCGGTGAGTGGGGGGCAGCTATTCTTTCTTCAACACCTGTGCTTGCTGCGATTCAAAAAAAAAAACAAAAATACTCACGCTTGAATCTGACTTGCTGAACAAAATACACAGCCCAAGCACACCCGTTTCGTATCTCATGACCGACAAATTTCAGCGTGAATGGATTGCGGCAGAATCACGCCGAAACGCAGACCATCTCCGCCTTGAAAAGGAGCGCCGCCGTGGCCACCACCACCACCGCCCAAACAACAACAGCAAAACACACGCAAAAGACTCAGAATCTTCTCTGCAGCAACCAAGAGTCCTCATTGTAGACAAGGACCCACGCACGTTGTTCAAGATGAGCAAGTTCTTGAGCAAAGGACCCAAGATCCAGTGCTGGAGAGGTGACGTTGCGGAGAAGCGGGAGCACGATTTTGCGGCAGAGGCGGCGGCGCGTCGGAGGAATGGTGCCAAGCATGTGGGCGGTACTGGCAGTCATGCACACAATGCTGATTGGGAGCTTGAAAACGGGATGCAACATTTGGCCGTCTCTGAGGGAGCTGACCAGCGCGGTGGAGGTGCCACTAAAAATGTTTCGTTTGAAACTCATGATCTGGATGGGGTTGTGGAACCGGCGAAAGTGTTGGCTTCAAATGACGAAGGTGTCCATCACTTTTCTGGCAACGACCTCGAGAAACCCAAAGTGCGGTTCATTGATCCTGCAAACGCGAGAGGTTCAAGAAGTGTGCGTGTGGCACCGAGTATGGAGCCTTCTCCCGTGGCCAACAAGAAGTTGCTTGCTGCTCCGGGCGCAGCTCCAGAGAGTTGGAACCCACAGCACGCAGTGTCGGTATGAGAGACAGCTAGCGCGCTGTTGAACATATCTTCAAGCTACTCCCCGTTTCCCTTCTTTTTCATTCGTCTAGAAAGTACACTTTTATTATTTTTGAGATTCGCGGTTCAAAGTTCAAGGTATCAATTTTTAATATACTGGCGGTCTATTGCTAAGATGGGCGACGAAAGAGGATAAAAAACAAAACAAAACAAGGAACGACGACTGAGAATGAAAAAAGAAATCGAAATTCTGTCTAAAAAAAAAAGGCAAGCGAGAGACGCTGTCAACCGCAGCTTTGTCATTCACACTTGTCTCCATCTTTCTACCCTCTGTTCAACTCTCTTCCCCTGGGTGGTTCGTTTTCAAGGTCGTCATCGACGACCACCATATCCTCATCCGCTTCATCGCCACTGAGCACTTCGCTACTTAACCGAGATGCTTGCTTGCCAACTGGCTTCTCCCCAGGTGGGTTTGATCTTCTATTTAGTGCGAGACTCGTTAGTTTGCTGAGACGGCTTGCGATGCCCATGTCTGGAATTGACGGTACGGCCGTGATTGCGGTGCGTACAGTGCTAGAGCGTTTGTTGGACACTGCAGCTTTTGTTTGGGTAATTGCTTCCGTTTGTTCCTTCACAATCTGGGGATTTGAAAAGTCAGCAACATTTTCAAACCACTTGAGGCTCAAAAACATCCATAAATTACATCATCCATGACTGAAAGTAGCGAGGTGGTCTGCTTCTGGAAAGACAAGGCGACAGTGTCAATGTACATTTGTGGCATAGTTTCAATTTTTGTCTCCAGATCATGCAGTTTGCTGAGCAGCTCGGCATCCTGAGAGCCAACACCGAGGGCACTCAAACCCGTCAAACTGGCCCGGACTTCATCGTCCAGCTCCTTCTGTTTGATGCTGATCTGGGCCAGACCCTTCGAGACCATATCCGGGATAACGGTGGTGCTCATCTTTTCAACGCTTTCCATGCGAGCATTCATTGCTCGAATGGCATCACCGATGCGGTCCATTTTGAGGTCGGCTTCGCTGTCGACTGGGCTTGGAAGGGCTGAGCTCGTAGGTTGTGTCTGACGCTTGGCGGCCTGATCCAAGAACCAAACAAGGTTGTCGATGGAGTCTGCGAGAACGGCTTCCGTCTTTTCGTTGAGCGCCATCAGTTTTGCAACGCCACTGTAAAAAATTGAATGCGAGTTGTATGTAAGCATGAGTTGTTGTTTTGATGGGGGAATCGATGACACAAAGGGAATACGGGGGCGGAGGAAAAAGCCTCACGAAGTCAAGTCGGCAACTTGCTCCTGCATGACTTCGGCAGTTGCTTGCTGAACACCCTGCGAGTACGCATCGATGGGGTTCCCGGCAACGGCCCTCTTGGAACCGTTTCCCAGGCTCGCTTCGACGGCAGTGATCCTGGAGTCGATGGCGTTCAGTTTTCCCAGCATCAGGTCAACCTTGGCGGCAAGAACGGCAGAGTTTGAGTCTTTCTGGGAAGGGATTGGGGCAAGACGGGCCACGAGGGCATTGAGCCGAGAGTCAAGGGCTCTGCCGATGGCCTCTTCGATGGTGGATGCGAGAGTGACTGAGCCGCCGATGGCAAAGTCCAGACCTGTGTGAAGGTCACCGGCGTCCGAGGCAGCGAGACGCAAGTCTGTTTGGTCGTTGTCCATTGTCGTTGTTTGTCCTTATTTTAAGTCAGTTGTCGGGTTCAAATTGGGACCCAGATTAAAACAGCGCTTTATGTTCCTGTCTTTCTCTTCTCGCGTCTACTTCTCCTTCGAGTCAACGATGAGCGTAACGGGCCCGTCGTTGATCAGGCCCACGTCCATCATCGCGCCAAACTGTCCGTCTGCGCAGTTGGGCGGCTTAGCTTCAGAGACCCTCACACGCAGACAGCCTCACCTTGCACGCGCTCGTTGTCCATCAGTGTCCGCAGCCGTCCCAGGAATGACTGATAGAAGGGAAGACTGTCGTTGCCCTTCATTGCGAGATGGAAATCGGGCTTGGCCCCTGTCAACCATCGTGGGGCAAGATTTTAAAACCCGACCATCTCTGTCGCAAGTTGAACATAACACACACCCTTGGATGTTATCGCAAACAGAGTGAACTGGCTCACACTCAGCACCTCCAGCCCAGCATCGTTCACATTCAGCTTCCACGGTTTCCCTTCGCTGTCTGGCCACAGTCGCAGCGTGGTTATCTTTTTCGCAATGTACGCTGCGTCTGCTTCGGTGTCTTCGTGCGTAATTCCAACTGTGGGCCGTGCAATGGTTTTTGGTGTACGTCATCAGTAAAACTCGTCTGGCTTTGCCCAGATATTTGCAGCTTAACTCAACACACAGAGACCCTGCTGGATCTGGCTGATGACAGCTCCATCCACTGATACCATTCACTAGGGATTAGAAACATTGGGGCACCTAGTTCATGATGTGCGTACCAGTCACGGATGCTTGCTTTACTCTCTGGATGACAGCCCGCATATTCTTTAGTTTAAGTTTTCAATCTGCAACACCCTCCCTGATTCACACAGTCCAAGCATCGTGAGCCTTTTTTTTATTTCTACAGTGTAAATGTGGATACGGTCATATGAATGAATGGGGGGGAGCGGGGGAGAGTGTGTGGCATCCAGACTTTCCACCTTCAACGCAAGCAAATGAAAACCAACCGCAAAAAAAAAAAAGATTTAAAGCTTCCCTTCAACCTTCCCACCCACGGGCGAACCCAGTCGCCTCCGGTACTGCGGATCCGAGGATGCAAGTCCACGGCCGATGGACCCAAAACAAACACTTGACAGAAATAGGATTCCAGGAAACCATGAAACAACGCCGAAAAAGTCTGGTGACGCAAATCTGTTCCAAAAAAATCAAAAAGTCCATTGGACAACATGGGATGAGTGAGTTACGAGTATCCAAAGGGACCCATTAACAGATGAAGAACAAAGCTCACGTATACACGCCCAACTGCACAAGCACTATCCCAAACCCAGTCCCAACCCCCGCAAACCCACACGATAACAAAAATCCATGACTTGTTCCATCAAACAAAACCCACAGTCCTATACTGAGCAAGTAAATTGCAAAACTCGCTTGCATCGATGAGACCCAATGTAATTTCGACACTGCCAGATTCACCCCCATCACAATCCCCACAAGCCGCAAGATGGTCGAGATTTCGCGGTTCCACCGCGGTGGACGTGAGCACATGTGCAAGTCGAGTCGGGGGTATAGGAAGCCCATAAGAACGCCTGCAAACCCAAACGAGAAGGGAAGCCACGAGGCAGTGTGGAATATGTGCAGAAATTTCAGGCCATCCAATAGGCGCTGAAGAGGTTGCAGGGCTTGTTGCATTTGCTGCTGCTGAGAATTGCTGGTGCTGCGGTGCTGATGTTGGTTGTGGTGCTGGTTGAGGAGCTGGAGCATTTGCGAGTGAGTTTTCGAATGTGGGTGGTGGTTTCCTGGTTGCGACACGCCGCTTTCCTGCTGAAGACTGTCGATCAGGATCGATAGAAGGAACCCGACGCCGAACAAAATTGCGACGCGTGTTGCTGGAGTGGCACACGTGGGTTGGGGGCTTGTCTTTGAGGTCGACGGTGGCTGTATGGCTGGTTTGATTAGCACTGCTTCGGCCGAGACGGTGGTAGTTGCGGTTGCTGAGGACTGGGCCATCGCTGCTCGGGTGGAGTTGTGTGCGTGCTGGCGGCGGGTTCAGTTTTTCTGGAGGATCGACGAAATGGCTGGAACAAATTGCTGGGCTTTTCAAAGAACTCAGGAGGATGCGATACTGAGGTATGAGCGTCTTGGCGAGTCGTCTTGTCAGTTCAGGTTAATCTGAGAGGCTGTGTTTGCACTGTGGTTCAAGTAGAGAAGCGTACTTCAGTCGCAGCAGTCGCAGCCGTGAATGCCCGGAACTTAATTCCACCTCTCAGGCGCTGGATAACCGTGCGAGCAACTCACCTGTCTTTGGTTGGCTGTGGGCAAGCTCTGGGAGTTAGAAAAAAAAATATGGTCTGAGATTTTTTTTCCCGAAACACTTTCAGATCATGCCATACAGTAAAAATAAACGGCATTGTCCGAAACTGCAACGACGGACATTATGTATACGCTGGCATGTCGGTTGGGGGAGGCGGCGAGGGGTGTTGACGCTCGCTCGCTCGTGCACAGCTTGTGTGAGTGACGGCTGAGTGACGGCACAGCTGCGACAGAGACAACAAGGCACGTCCAGCGGCCTCTCTCGTCCAGCCACCACTGCCGAGACGGTGGCAAACAGGCAACATCCACATCGGCCGACAGCGCGCAGGCAGGCCAACGCCAAGCACATTCTTGCAGCGCAGTCTCGTCTATTTTCTTCAAATGTCCGTCGCTCTCGCACTTGACCCAGCGGAGTCGAACTCTGCCGCTCAATATAAAATTGTGAAGCTTGATTGATGACAGAACAAAAAGTCCAAATCCCATTTGCACAATGCACCTCATGTCAACCGCATTGCTGCCCCTCCTCGCCTTGTTGGCCCACGCCCAGAAGCCTGACGCCCCGGCTTCGAAGCCGCTCACCCTCGGCGTGTGGTTCTGGTACACCGAGCACTCTCCTGCGTCCTGGAACACTGTCATGGAACGAAAATACCCTGCTTTCCAGACAGACTTCAACATCCCGGATCGCGTCTCGCCGGATGGGAACAGCGTCATTTTCGACATGGCCGAGAACGATCCAAACTTCATGAAGGATGTGAAACTGTGGGACGATGGCACCGACGCCGCTGCCTTCATCACTGGTAAGCACCTAGCAGCTGATCTCAACTGTGCGCTTGTTTCGTTGTTGTTAACGGTTTCTTTTCTTTTTTCAGTTTGTGAGTTTTGGTCAACATTCGGATGCCTTGGCACTTGTGACTTGACACCAACCCACTCTCTCTTTCTCTCTCTCTTTCTCTCTTTCTCTCTCTCTCTCTCTGTAATAGACGCAAAAGACGTTATTCTGGCCAATGGTACGCAGGGCCTGGATCTCGTGACGGACGAAGCGCTTGAGCACTTGGGCCAAAGGCTGGCCAAAATCAAGCGCGAGGTGTACCTCCGCTGGTGAGCACCTGTTGCGCTGCTGGCGCGTGTGTGTTTGGTGCTGGTTGCTAACAGCGCTGTGTGTTTGCAGGTGCCCTGAGCAAAACGGAAACTGGATGGCGTACGGACCGCCGGTGAACATTGGAATTTTTTTGGATTGATTGGTCGAAAAAGCTGATTCGTGAAACAGACGCCCGGCTCGTACTACGTCAGCGTGTGGAAGCGCATGTACACCACCGTCAAGAAGTACGCGCCGTCTGTCAAGGTTGTCTGGTCACCCAACTACGACTTGCCGCCTCGAGACACGTCCACTTGGTAGCCTGACCTCTTGTTCTGTCTGTCTGCCCCTCCTCAACAAACTTCTTGCACCTCTCCCAGGCCTGGTCCAGAATTCGTCGACATGGTTGGCACCTCGGTGTACTACAAGGGCTTTGGAAAGAATGAGCGCATGCCCGCGCGATACATTGACGACTCCATTTCCAACATCTACAACGAGTACTCGGTCAAGTACAACAAACCGTTTGTGGTAAATGTCGCTTTGAAATATGCCCAAGTGCGAATTGACCGCCATGCTGAAATGTCGCTACCTTGAAACGCAGATTTCAGAGTCTTCAGGCGCTTGGGAATCCGGCACCGGAACCAGTGATAAAACCGGCGAAAAGCTCACCATTAAAAGCACAGTGGATCAAGTTACTTTCCAAAAGGTGCTTTGTGGAGAACATAAGTTTTTTTAATATAACCTTGAGCGGCACTGACTTTAAAGTTAACTCTCCAAAATCAGTTGTTCTGGGACCGCATGCTCTCCACCGAATTCCTCGACACATACCCACTCTTGGAAGCCGTGTACTTGTTCGACATGGCCAAACAGGAAGAGTTCTTCCGTGACTTTCGTGTGAGTGCGGATCCCGCCGTTCGCAAAAACTTCCAAGCTGCTGTCGACGCATTGGATGCAAAGGGTAGAATGAAGTGGGCAAATGCTGTTGCCAATGTTACCTCGACCGCTTCTACCACTAGCGCGGTTGAAACAAGTGCTGCTACTGTTGCGGCGACAGGGGTTGCAAGTGTTTCGAGCACGAAAACGTCAAGCGGTTTTAGCTTGAGTTTGAATGGTTGGGCGGCGTTTACTTTGTGTGCTTTGGTTGGTTTAATGTGAATGAAGGAGAGGTAAAGTAGATGTGCGAGTCAAGTAGATGGAATATAATGGCCTCAGTAAGCTTAATACACACACATCGTTAGAAAAGTATATGGCTTCATTTTCATCCAGCGGTTGCGCAGAATAAGAATGTGATTCAGCTGGGCTTTCCGGACCTTTTGGAAGGATTGGAACAGTTGAGCTTTTCCCATGCTCGAGCTGCCACTTCTCCGCTCATTGGACATGATAAGCAATGGCAATGGTGCATCATCATCCGCTTGATTGCGGCGATGCTGACTATGACGGTGCCAGCTGTTACCAGCCATTCACTAACTTCTTGCATTTGCAAAGGTCAATTTAACAGTACCAGGGGGCCAACACCACCGCGCCGACCTGCTAGCTGCTGCAACACCCTCAACGACGAAGAGAAGATTCAGACGCAAACTGCGGCATCCAATGCACGCTGCTCACCGCTCTTTTTCCAATGGCCCACGCTGCCGACGCGTCGCCTGCTTGTGTTTTTGTGTGCCCGCAATATGTTGAATTTTCCCATCTTGCATGCAAACATCTGTTCTCACACATTATCATCTCACGGATTATCATTCTCACGCGTTTCCCATACAAAAACAGCCATCTTTTCTTGAGTTGAAAGCAGTGACAATGAAGCAACTATCCAAAACCAAATCAGTTTTCAACACAATATTATTTCCGTCAGTGTCAGCGACACGAGAGGAGCCCAAGCTCATGGTCCATAGGCAACCGGAGTGTCGACACAATATTTCTGTCAATGCCAGCAATGCAAGAGGCACCCAAGTTCATGGTCAACAGGCAACCTGAATCAGTGGACAATTCTGCCTCAGTCGCAGTCAAGACAAATCCATTGCCACCATTGCCACCATTGCCGACCCCACCCACACTACCACCGACGCCTCTGCAGTGACTGACCGTGGAGTGAGAACAGTGGTTTACAACACTTGGTCGAAATATTCACATGTCCCCCCTGCCATTTGGAGGAAGCCTTGCGATTCGAAGCGAACGTAAAGCCAGGTTGCTATTTCCTTCTTATATCAACTACACTTGAGGCGCATATTTTGACTATCACTTATCCTTGTTACGAACCCAGCCTGCGCTCAAATTACTTCCAAAAAAAATACCTTCACACTACCCAACTGATGCTCACAAGAAAGAGGACCAAGACATTTTTAAAAACTAGCGTGGTTTCTGTTGGATCAGCTGTGGAAACAGGACTTGAAAAATTGTACAAAGAAAAGTCACAGCCTCAACAAGTAACCAAAGCTAGTCGCGCCTCTGCAAGATCTCGCGCAACAAGAAATATCTGTTGAATCAGCAACATAGAAAGAAAAATCTCTTGGATCGATGGTGGATCTGCAAATCATTACACCTATTAATGAACATCTCATACCAAAGGCACCACCAGAGTATTTAAATGTCTATGTAATTTTTAAATGAAAAGCTAGTTGATGCAACCTTTGCTGCAACTGTGTGCGAAAGTCAAATACCAGTGAAGCTACCAGAGTCGCTCGCATCCCCCAAAAAATCGAGGGCAGAAATTGGAGTCAAGCTTGAAGCTTGCCAGAACAACTGCAGTTTTCAAAATATAAATGATTTAAATCCCAAGGAATTACTGGAACCAGCTGTCTCTCTGCAATGTTTGATTCAAGATAATTTTGTGCCCTAATGAAGGCAACACGTCCGAAAAACGAACAGGGTTGTCTTTGAAATTGAGCTAAATCTGGCCAACGTTGCCCTAAGCATCGCTGCCACACCCTGAAAAAAAACTGCAACTGTTGAATTGACAGCACAAATCGTTCCTCCACAATACACAACGAAAGAAACACGTCGGAATGTTGTCTTGACTGATTCAGCCGTCAATCTGATAACATTGGCCATGAGCAACGTTGCTTCGAAACCAAAGACAAAAAACCATACCAAAATCTAAGCCGCGGGGCAAAAGAGAGCATGTTATTGGTCGTTCGCCAGACATAGCAATAATTTAGATTGTCGTCTTGGGTAGTTTATTTTCAATCTGCAATATAACGCTCAATAAAGATTTCAACCTCAACCACCGCTCCAAAGTTGAAACTTTACAAACTTTCATCATCAAGTTTTTGGTACTGCTTTGTTCATTCCTTTCTGCTCTTTGTTCTGAGTCATGGGTATCCCAGGCATGCGTGAAGGTGTGTCTGGCGTCGCTTCTGGGGCAACACGATTGATTCTACGCTTTTGCAGGCATGATTTTGGCAGTTTCTGTCGCTTGCATGGTCTGCGAACTCTGCCTTTGCGAGTTTTCTTATTCTTGCAATGAAGGACGGCAAATCAAGGTAGGCTCGATAGCTGAAAAGAAGGTGTGCAATTGATATGCAACCCCATATTTCTGAAAACTGTGCGTACTAAGCGTTACGAAAAGAAGAGTTGCAAACTTTTTTAACAAAGTCAAGGTTTCCACTGAAAGATTGACATTTCAGCGGAAACAAAAAGACAGTCGCGTTCGGCCATCCACCAGCCGGGATCCACACTACGAACGCACTAGTAGCCCTGCTCCCCGCCTCCTCCGCGTTTTCCTAGTTGATTGCTGAATGAGTCTGGGCGACCTTCCTGGATCGACTTTGCACCCAACACCAGCGCGAACTCCAGCAGAAACATCGACATTGCCACCGCCCGAAGACTTGGAGGAAGCCTCATCCATTTTGCATTCTATTGCGCGAAAAACTCTCGTTGGGAGTCCTGGAGGAAAAGAGTGAGGGCCTGTGCTGTTGTTGGTTGTTTGACAATGATCCAAGCTGACAGATTGGCAGGTTTTCAGGAGCAGATACCGAAGGCACAATTCTGATGTCCTCGCCTGAAGCGGCTCTTTCATCCGACCGCGTGAGACGGACATCTACAAAGACTTCCGCTAAGCTTTCTCTTGGTGAGAAAACACGAACTCCTCAAAAATTTAAATGAACTGAATGTTTTGTGCAGGGAATGTTGGGCGCAAGTTTTTCATAAACCCGACGCCAAACGATAAATTCGAGCAGTATGAGACCGCAAATTACGTCCCTGCGTGGATCAAGTCAAACGCCATTTATTCAGTGATCCTGTATCCATACGCTAAATTCTTGGAATGTGTGGCACACAAGAAAAAGAAACACGCCGAGAATCCCTTCATGGACAACACCGTCAGAACCGCCAAATTCACAACAATCACGTTTCTACCGAGTCAGATACTGGTCCAATTCTCGAAAGTTGCAAATATTTACTTCTTTTTAGTGTCGATGCTTCAGGTATTATTTTCTTCTTTGGCAATGCCTTTTCCCTGTCTACTGCTGTGTGTAGGTCTCTAACTTGTACAATAGCTGATACCAGGAGTAAGTCCGACTGGGCGATACACAACCATATTTCCTCTTTCCTTTTTCGTGCTTGTCTCTATGATCAAGGAGGGCTACGATGACTACCAACGACATCAGCAAGATGCGGCAGAGAACAACTCCCCAGTCCATCGACTGGTCGTGAAGAACGCCAGCATTCAACGCCAAACAAGTGGTTTGCTGCGAATGCTCGGAAAGGGCGCTGTCAGTAATGCGGGTGACGGTTTAAATCTACCCCGTTCCGCGGGATCTCATCATGTGACCGTCAGCCCGCCTGCGTCAATTAAAACGGACAGTAACCAGTTAGTTGGCGAGTGGGTCAAAATATCATGCAAAGACATCCATGTTGGGGATATCATTCGTGTTATGGATCGCGAGTTTATTCCTGCCGATTTAATTGTGCTTTCGTCCACCAACCCCAACGGTGTGTGCTTCATTGAAACCTCGAACTTGGACGGGGAGACGAATCTGAAACAGCGGCAGGCTTTGAAAGCCACAGCCGATGCCATTCAGGACGAAATTTCTCTCGCCAATTATTCCGGTTAATATTTGTTGTTCGTTGCTTTAGTGATGTTTGCGACGATCTAACTTTTGTGATACTTCTTGTAGCGTTGGTACATACTGAAGGTCCATCTGGAGATTTATATTGCTTTGATGGGTACCTTAAGGACAAGTCAGCAAAGTACCCACTCACACCGAACCAGTTCCTCCAGCGAGGAGCTACACTGAAAAATACTAAGCAAATTTGCGGCGTTGCTGTCTACACGGGAGAAGAAAGCAAAATCCGCATGAATTCGTACTCGCCCCCAGCAGCCAAAGTCCCGCACGTTGGCCATATCACAAACAAAGTCATCCTCCTCATTTTAACCGCACTCATAATCTGTGCAGGTCTTGGGGCCATTGCTTGCGTTCTTTGGGATCGAAATGAGCGCCTGGGTAACGTTGGGGACTCTGCGTTCGGGCACTGGTACATTTCTGGGACCTCAGAATACACGCTGGTGTTCTTTACGTTCTTGATTCTCTTCAATGCATTTATACCGCTATCGCTTTACGTAACTATGGAGGTGGTGAATCTTGTGCAAGTGTATTTCATGACAAACGATCTGGCGATGTATGATGCGGAGCGGGATATTCCCGCGCAAGCAAACACAAGCGCATTGAATGAGGAGCTTGGGCAGGTGCAATATGTTTTCACCGACAAGACTGGAACCTTGTGAGTGGTTTTAAGCGATTGTTTCTGGTTACTGATTTTTCCTTTCAGAACGGAGAATCTCATGGAGTTCCGCGTCTTTAGTTCAGGTGGGAAATCCATGCGACATCCAACATGCCCATCCAGAAATGACGACTCGGTCGATGGCGCACACGTTATGCAGGAACTGTGCCTCACCAAGCTGCGTGGAGCAGAGTACTCGTCAGAGCAGCGGCAGATCTACGACTTTCTCCTCGCAATGACGCTCTGCCACGATGTTGTGCCAGACTTATCCCAAGCAACAATTGATACAGACCTTCCCCCTTTCAGCTCGACTGAAAAATTTCCAAACAACCATGTTTCTCAGTCCATCATTTATCAGTCCTCCTCCGCAGATGAAGTTGCCATCTTGAATGCCGCCCGGGATTTAAACTTCGTGTACAAGACCCGTACTCCCACGACAGTCACAGTCAATGTCCTCAGCGACATTGCCGACATGGAATTCACGATCCTGGCTAGCATCGAGTTCACCAGTGACCGAAAACGAATGTCGACAGTGTATGGATATCCAGATGGGCGCATCATGCTGCTCACGAAAGGCGCCGACAATGTCATTGTTGACCGGCTGTGCAGCGACAGGGACTTGCCTCGCGGGTACGCAGCAACCAAGCTGCGCACTCTTGCTGACGTATCCGTGTTTGCGACGGATGGGCTGAGAACCCTGCTGTATGCGTGCAGAGAGCTGTCGTCGGAGGAGTTCTCCGCGTGGCAGGACAAGTACATGGAGGCAAACACTTCGATTTCGAACAGAGCTGCTAAGGTTGCTTTGGTTGCAGAGGAGCTTGAACGGAATCTGATTCTGCTTGGTGCCACGGCAATCGAGGATAAACTGCAAGACGGAGTACCGGAGACCATAGAAAGCCTACGTAGAGCTAATATTCGTGTTTGGATGCTCACGGGAGATAAAACAGAAACCGCCATCAATATCGGGCGAACCTGCAACCTGATTAAGCGGGACTCTCGCCTGATGCTTCTGAATGACGAAACTTGTGAGATTGGGAAGGGGAAAGGATGTGACTTGGAGCGCATTGATGCCTGGGTTGAAATGTCGTCGCAAAAGTATCTGGACATCAAGAGGCAAGGGACCTCGGTCTCCACTCCTGGCGTCACTCCAGACACCCTGTCGTCCAGCAATCAGAACATCCAAAAGAAACATATCCTTGTGGTTGTGGAGGGTCGCCTTCTGTCGCGTTTAGAAAAAACAGGGACAACTGACTGTAGGGTATTTGAGCGGTTGTTGGATCTTCTGATTGCTGCAGACAATGTGATTTGCTGCCGGTTTTCACCCGCCCAGAAAGCATTACTCGTCAGGAAGGTAAAGGATCGACTGAGCATTGCACACAAGCTTGCCGGCGGTGCATCTGCACTGTTGCAAGAGGTAACAGGGGGCGTGCCTATGGGCTGGACCAGGTTCTGGAATACAGTATTCTTGCGACCAAGATCTTCGGGGGTGACATTGGCAGTGGGAGATGGTGCAAACGATATTCCAATGCTGTTGAGTGCGCATGTAGGTGTCGGGATAACTGGGCGGGAAGGGCTGGCTGCGTCGCGGGCTTCCGACTATTCCATCGCAAAGTTCCGGTTTTTACAGCCTCTGCTGTTTGTGCATGGTCGATGGTCATACGTTCGGATATCATTGTTCACTCTTGGGACGCTGTACAAGGTGAAAACCGCCTGTCGTTTTATCTGCGCTCGTTTGCTGACGACAGCTCTCGCTTGACCTACAGAACATTTGCTTCTATGGTACACAGCTATTCTTTCAGTTCTGGTGCGGATACTCGGGGACTTCATTGTACGAGCAGTGGACGCTTTCTCTGAACAACGTTCTGTTTACCTCACTGCCTGTCATGATTGTCGGCGTGTTTGAAAAGGATCTTAACCGAAGCACGTTAATGGGAGCTCCAGAGCTGTACCGTTACGGCCAGGAGAACAAAGCCTTCAATTTCCGTGTGCTATTGAGGTGGCTTCTACAAGGCATGCTACATGCAGCTATCTCAGTGTTGATGCCAGCCATACTGTACGGCGGGTTCTTCAAGCCGCCTGCCGGCGAAAATGTGACAGACCCGCTTTTCTTTGGTGCCAGCGCCGCTTCGTGGTTTCATCAAACATTACTCTCGGATGCAACTGGGAGCCATCAAGAAACTGCCTTATACCCACTTGGAACCATTTCCTACACCATCTCGATTCTGTTTTGCACATTTAAAATTCTATACGTTGAGTCTCACAACATAACGGCAGTCCATCATGCAGTGGCCGCCTTTACAGTCATACTATGGATCTCGTATCAGTTCGTTTACGCTATGGTTTGGGTTCCACGAGGCTTCTTCGGACCCGACACAGCCTATGAATACCGAGACTTGTATGTTGCCCTGATATACTCGCAGTTGCGCTTCTGGATGGTGGTTCTAGTCACGGTCGTCTTGGGATTGGTTGTGGAGGATGTGAGTCTGAAATTCTTTGAATTGCTTCAACAACTGGCCGTCTGGGGCCGAAACGGGGGCCGGAACGAAGTTGTTGAAGTGGATTTGATCCCATCTTCGCGATACCAGACGTCGAGTATGAACAACACTTCTGTTGGAAGTGCGGTGCAGAAGCGAGATGCACAAGGCGCGGCACCGAGAAATAAGTACGAGCTTGCGGTGGAAGAAGCGCGGATAGCAGCCATGCATGCTCATGGGGAGCATGATTGGGGGAACGAGGTTGGGTGGTGGCAGGTGTGGGAGCGGAGACATGGCATTTCCTCGGCTCTATTCAACGACCCAACGAGTGTGAATGTGTGAGTTTGTTTACGCGAGCAATAAAGAAACTGTATGAATGTTTTTTTGAGTGTTAGTGCTCGATGCACAGACGGACAGAGCAAGTTCAGTCTCGATGCGATGTGGAGTGTTTGGAACAGGGCGTTCTTGGCATAGTTTGTTCAAGAAAGCACTTTTTCTTTTATTCCCACCTGTTTCTGTTGAAGTGATTCTGGGCACGGAAACTCGAAACGTGTCTCGATAATAAATAATCTTCTCTTCCCAAATTGACCTCGGTTCCATATTCTGGAACCTCGCTCACTTCTCTCGTAGCTCCTAGCACTCAGCCGTGTGCCCGAAGCCTCCTTTTAACAGATTAAGAGTCTGAATGTCCCTGCAGATACAACAAGAAACCGGCAAAGTGACCTTTATTCTTCGCACCACCTCACGTGAAGAGTCCAACCTAAAAGGCACTCTACTGTATCATACCCCCATTACCAGATGTACCATCCATCATTACCTGACCCCACACGCATCCAAGCTACCCACCTCACTCCGATTAGTGCTGTTGTCGTCAGAGAACCCCCCGAGTTCCATGTACTCCACTTCCTGCTCGACCTCTGAGTACTCGACATACACCGGCTCCACCAAAGACGGCATTTCGAACTCGTCCATGCGGCACCTCAAATCACTTGTGTCCACTGATGGCAACGCGTCCACTGCATCACTGCTCTCCATATTTGAGTCAAACTTTTTCAATACATCTTGAAAAATCACTCACCGCCAACTTTCCATTGCAGCAGCGCTTCAGTCTTTTTTTTTTGGGGGGGTGGCTGATTGCAGGATTTCAAAAACTTCACAAGCTTTTCAGTAAACCACCCATCTCTTGACTGGCAGTTGCCCCCCGCTTAAAATTTTAGTGGTGACATATAAATAGGGAGGCACTGCAAAGGTATGCGGAAGTCTAAGGCTTTTGTGTGCTTCTGCCGAGTTGAAGCCCATTACCCGTGCCAGAATCTTTACTTTCAGACGAACCAAGCCTTCACAACGCCCCCCATTTTCCCTTAATTCATTCGTCGGTGATAGGGTATGTTTATTTTTTGCGTATCTGGCTCAGTATGCTCCTTGCTAAATGTACAACTCCCCCTTTTTTTTAGACATGGCGATTATCCCGGCCGGGTACGAGGAAAGGCATATACGGAGGAACGGGAATTGCTTCTTTGTGGCAATAGCGTACTCTCTGTCAGCTGCTCCCAATGCCCCTATTGAGGGTGTGTCACCTGGATCCCTCAGGCGTGCTATAACTGCACAAGTTCTTCAGCTTGAGGAGTCTGCTGTGTCGGCCAATGCTACCGGCCAGGACCAACTGTGTTGCGGACCATGGTCAA